>JAAGKR010006293.1:0-44079 GCA_011419295.1 Clarias macrocephalus | reverse complement strand
GCAGCTCTCTTCATAGTGGTGAGCAAGGCACAGTTATTTCAGGGTAGATATTTTAGTATGTTCTCATTAAAAATGAATAGTCTTATTTTTTCTGGTAAGTTGCTTGTAATCGATACTGTTGTTTATAGTCTTGCAGGACAACATTTAAAATTTTAATGGAGAAAAACCCTCTGACAGACATTTTAAGGTTAGATTATGGCTATGTTCACATTACCAGCCTGAGGTGATGTAGATCTGATTTTTTTTTTTTTTTTAGAACTGTCAACGCACAAATTTTTGTGATCTGAGTCACTTTCATATGTTGTCCTAAATCGAATATATATCCGACATGCGACTTGAATGCGAAAGATCAGATCTGGATTCGTGCAACTTTTTCTCTCTGAGCGTGTATAGGGCGCTGATGTCATCATTCAGTTCCGGGCACTGCCGGGATTTCTTATCAGTGCTAGCAATTGCAATTAAAACAGCTAAAGTGTAGCATCTGGCTTTCTTCCTTCTTCTAGACCTCAACAAATATAGCCGAATAACTGCCTGGCAAAATCATATTTCTTTTTTGAAATGAATGACTGGTCACACAGATGGTCGACGTGTGCGAGTGTGCCGTATGAGAGTCAGGTGTGTCCACATAAGAGTCATATAAAAGGCACTTTTAATCATGATTGTGTTATGTCAGGAACTTAAGGAACTTAAAGGAAACAAAGGGAAACTGAAAACACAAAATAAACAGAGCTCCACCGTCTACGCAAGAATAATGCACTAATAATGTAAACTGAGCGTGCACGCTGGATTGATGCGTGCCGCTCTCTCTCTCCCCCTCTCGCCGGCGTCTTAGACAGAAGGAGGTTTGGGCTTGGCCTCCGTTTTTTAACAGCACGCTTTGTCTGTCTGTCTTTCTTTCGTTTATTTTCTATCCTTTTTTTTCTTTGGCCCTGATACCTTACCGGTGCTACCTAATGATCACACGAAGTGCCACGGTATCAGGACTCTTTATATAAACACGCCGCCAGGTGCGGCTCGTTCAGGCCGATTGCTTGACGGCGGCGTTGCCTGGCAACCACGTGTATAAATGACCGCGCCTTTGCCTGTTCAGAACTCCGCATGATAGCAGCCTGCAGATCTGCCCGTTCTGAACTGTTTATGCGAGCTTCTGCCCCTCGCGTGACCTGCGTCGTTACGGATTGTGATGTAAACGGAGCCTATTTTAATACATTACTCACTTGTTTAGATGAAATAATTTATTCATATTTTTTTCATTGATTTTTAAATAGGGTAGTTGGCATTTATTTAAACAATCATTCTTAACTTTAAGTGTATAGAACATAGCATATTACATTACTTTAAATTCCAGTGCATTTGATCAGATTAAAACCATGTGACAATATTAAGGTTTTAATTTTCCCCAACTCGATTACCCGTATGAGACGTGTTTGTCGAACCTTCGAACCCTTCGCCACTTAGCTCTACATTTGTACTGGACACTCCATTCAAGGCTTTCTGAATGAAAATACCTGCCACATGAATAAGTGTAAAGTATAATTAAATTCCAGTTGGTCTTAAGCTGCAAGTTGCCATGTGTACAAGCTGCTTTTGGCTATGACATAGTCTTCCTAGGCAACGCGGCCTCACAATTAAGAGAAGTTCCATGGAATTCTTCTCTCTTTCTTTTTTCTTAATCAGAAATGTTGTTCTTCCTTTTTTACCTCATTAAATTTGAAGGCAAGACAAGGTTTAGAGGCATTCTGGATGATCAGGATGATCCAGAAGAGGATTAGTTTCGTCCAGAGAACATGGATCCTTTTCAGAAAAGAAGAAGAAGAATCCCCTTCAACGTGGCCCTGGTTTTAACTCATTTGTTTTTGTGTATTTTTTTCCGCAGGCAGGAATGATCCTTGACAATGGTGTAAAAACCACTGAAGCTAATGCCAAGGACAAGAGACCCTACCTGTCGCTCATTGGGGCCAGGTGAGTCTCACACATGTACAAACATACACAGTGCTTTTACTTAGATAGATAGTAAAGCCATAGTTCAGTCAGAAGAGGCATATCCATACTAGTCCTCCTTAGTGGAAGGATGGTAGTGTGTGAAATGATGTCTTTCAGGATCAAGGTCTGATCATTGGCTCAGACTAGGATCGTTAAAAAATCACACAGTACAGATAGATCCTTTTTTCTTGTGATGTGGCAAAAATGAGACTTGGGTCATCTGCACCTAGTAAATTTTAAAACACTGATTTTCATAAGGTAGCAAATAATTGGACATTGTTGTTGTTAGTTTTTTCAACTGCTCCCGTTGAGGGGTCGCCACAGCGGACCATCCGATCCACACATCAACTTGGCACAGGTTTTATGCCAACCCTCCCATTTTATCTGGGCTTGGGACTGGTGGCTGGGTTTCGAACCTTGGTCTTCCGCGTGACAGGCGAGAAACCTACCAGTGTCTCATTTGTCTTCAGTAACCTTTTACTCTGTTTAGGGTCAATTCAGAGGTGGGAAGTCAATCTGAATGGACATTAGGTCATAGGATACATACAAGCCATACATTTGCACCATTGTTCACAACCAGATGTAATTTGGAGTAGCCAATACACAATACTGATATATTTTGGGAGGTGGAAGGAAAGCCACATTGACATGAGGAGGATACAGAAAATGCCCTAAGCTCAGTATTGAACCGACACTATGGAACTGTAAGGTGGTGACTCTAAGCTTAAGTTTGATGATGGTTTTCTGTAACGTTGGACAGGTATAGCCCTCATCAAGATGCCGACCCCTTTAAACCCAGAGTACCTGCTCAAATCCACCACTTTGTTGCCTATAAGAACCAGGACCATGGGGCATGGCTCAGGGGAGGAGACGTCTGGCTCGATGATTGCCAGTAAGTACATCTGAAGGAGGGAGGAAAGAATAAATGTGCAAGGATTTTTTTCCCCGCATCAATGTATCAAGCATAATGATATTAATACTAATCAGTGACATCAATCTATCTGTCTATTGGTCTGTCAGTCAGCATTTTTTTTTATTAAAATGTACTATAAATGTACCTATTAAAACAATAAGTACATAGGCTCTGATTTGATTTATACTGCGATTCAATTAGGTTTTATAAATACAGCGAACCTCTGCATACTAATGCCCTACCTTACAACTTTTCACCTTTAAAATTTTGCAAGAAATTTGCATCAGCATACAAAGCTTTTTCAGCATATAAATGAAAAAATCGAACCAAACGCTGAGTAAGTTACATCCGGGAGGTGTTCAAAACTTGTTTGCATCAGTGGAAAGTCAAGTGAAGTGAGTGTATGATTTTTTTTTTCGGTCAGCAAAAGCTTGATTTTTCACACGTCCATAAGTGAGGTTTCATGTCTATTTTTTTTTATTTATACTTTTTGATTGTTTTTATATGCAAAAATATAATTATAGTGTTGGAAATTGGTAATATTTTTGGGTGGCTGGAACGGATTACCTGCATGTAGATTATTTCAAATGGGAAAATTCCTATCGCAATACAATTTTTCACATTAAGAACTCGAGAAAAAATTTCCTTGTATGCCAAGGTTTCGCTGTATATAAAACATTTATTTTTATTTTTAGATTTTGTTGCAATTCTAATTACAAATTTGTCTGCAACATTTATACGACCTCAAATTCAAACATAAATCTTTTTATTTTTTATTTAAATCACCACATGAAAGAATTTGACTGTACGTAACTGCATCAATATTTCCCCCATCTCTAGTATCCATATTAAATGATTTGCTACAACATATCTTACTGTTCAAGCCCATGGCTTTCACCTCAAATAACCTGGAAGAGAATGAGTGTATTTATAATCACACTCCTTATTGATAATTTCACACAGCATGGAAGTTCAAAGTGCTTTACAAGGCAGAAATCAAACAAAAAATAGTATAGAAGAAGAGGTTAAAAGTTACAAAGTCAGCGAAAAAAATCATTAACAATGGCATGGATTGTCATTATGATTACCATTGTTATCAGCCAGTTGTATAACACATTGTATCTTCGCTGCATGCTATAATTTTAACAAATTGTATTTAGCCTTATTATAAAAAAATTGTGCTGTCTGAGCACGCTATTGACTCGGTTTGTCTTTATTGTCTGCAGGTTTGCCGATAATGGGATCGGCCTCACTCTAGCCAGGTAGGCCTGCTAATCGTTCATTTTTTTTTTGCCCTTCGCACACATTTTGCAATCATAATAAAATGGATGCCTTTATGTTTGCCGAATGCAGCCCAGGCAACTGTGCTGGAGCTGTAATTGGAAAATGCCATATATGGGAGGCTTCGTGAGATGCATTGGGGAAATCGGGGGGCTTTGAGCAGTTGTGAAAGTAATTCAGTGGTGGGAAGCTAGTGGCTCAGGGACCTGATGAGCATGCACAGTGCGGGCTGCATTTATCAGGGCGTTTCTCTCATACTGTCTGCTTACGTATGTGTGTGTCTCTGTGTAGTGGAGGTACCTTCCCAGATGATGACGGCTCCAGGCAAGTGGTGAAGAACTCGCTGTTTGTGGGAGAGAGCGAGAACCGAGGCATGCCTTTCCCTGATGGCCGCATCTGGGGCCCTAGTGGTTTGGACCACAGTGGTAGGACCCTCCCGAGAGGAGTGTAAGCACTTGCTGTTCCCCAAATTCTTTTCTCTCCTGCTGCTATTGATATTTGGATCCGTGTAGCTCACCAGCACCAAATATAGGGCAATGGTTTCAGCTCCAAATACAATAAAACTTTAAATGCTTTCTTTAGTTAGAAGCAAACCACATGAGCTTTTGCTTTAAATAAATGGTTTGGAAGAATAAAAATTAATTAAATAGCTAAGCTACGTTACATGATTGATAGTCCTGGAAAGTTCTACTTAAATTGGGGTTCAATATTCGGTAATATCACTTTTTTTCTTCCCTGCAGAGATTTCCCCATCCGTGGCATGCAGATCTATGATGGTCCCATCAACGTCCAGAACTGCACCTTCCGGAAATATATTGCCCTAGACGGACGGCATACGAGCGCATTTGGCTTTCGCCTGAACAATTCGTGGCAGAGCTGCCCCAACAACAACGTCAGCGACATCACATTCGACGACGTCCCGGTGAGATCCAAAATTCGAACCACACCTTTTTCTTAAAATGCACAGCTTCATAATATGGCAGAACTGTTATGCACTGCTTAAAGCTAATGCATCGAGCCTGTGGCCTTGAGCTATGAGGAAGTAATGTGTTCAAGCTGTGAAAGTTCTGACAATAGACAGAAGAGCTGCACGATTTATTGAATGCACTTAGCTTCAAATAAACCAGAACAATCCTTACCAATGGGGTTTTAATATACATCACAAAGCCTCACGCCATACTTTTTTTTTCTTCATCACTTCCATCCATTCCATGCACGGTTTCTAATCATTTCCATTTACTGTATGCCAACATCTTTTTGTCCATCACTTACATCATAAAGTTTTTCTCCATCATTTCAATCCGCATCATTCACTTCTCTTCTATTACTTCTACCCACTTTTTCTTGATCACTCACTACACTTTTCCACTTTTCTCCATAGCCTTCACACTCCCCTTATTTTATTATTGATTTTTTCAATCTATCCACGGTTTCTCCATCACTTCCATCCACCACCAGTGTCATCCAGTCCTTTAACACTTCCATACAGGTATCCCTATCACTTTCTATTACACCATCTACTCCTGCCCCAAAGGCTTTCATCCATGGGATCCACCTGTTCTCTATCACTTTTATTAACTTTCCTCACAACTTCCATTGAACATTTCTTTAGCACTCAAGTTCACTTTTCTTCACTTCTACTGAATATGACATGCCAGTTCTACCTTATTACTTCAAGATCCCATCCATCACTTTCATCCATTACATCCACTTTTCTTCACAACGTTTCATGCCAAAGACTTTTTTCTCTCCATCGCTGCAGCCACTGTCTCTCTATCACTTTTTTTTCTTCCACTAACGTCTTTGACAGTATTTACCTTTCCTCTCGATCATCATGTCCATCACTTCATTGTATTTCATCCACTTTTTCCTAACTTATTTTAACTCCAACCACCTCCCACAGTCACTCTACTTTATCCTCTAACACTAACTTTTTTTAATAATGCAAATTCTCAATTTTCACAATGATAATCAAAAAACACTCATTTTACATGGATACCTGATTTAATTTTCAGATCACATCTCGAGTGTTCTTCGGAGAACCAGGTCCCTGGTTCAATGAGATGCACATGGATGGGGATAAGACCACCATTTTCCATGACGTGGACGGCTCAGTGAGCGAGTACCCTGGTGCATTCTTGGTTAAAGAAGACAACTGGCTCCTGCGCCATCCTGACTGCATCGACGTGCCGGACTGGAAGGCTGCAATCTGTAGCGGAAATTTTGCCCAGGTAACCCTTATGGTACAACCCTCTGGTTATCACCAAACATGGTTGTGTTCATACTGATAATTTTGATTTATACATATTTCCTCTGGCATGTTTTTCAAACTCGTTTACCTAAATTTATTTTATCTTATCTTTTTGATTGTACAAAGCTGCTTTGTGAACATTTTTAACACTGAATAATTGTTAATGCAATTTCAGTTGACATGATTAAGCATGCCATGACCCATAAATTAAGTAGTGTAAAAATTGGTAAAAAATGTTTTATTCTATTTCTCATTTTGGTTTTATTGTATAGTTAAAATCAGGAGCCCAATTAGCAAAAAGAAAATGTAAAATTTGAGCTAAACTTGAGCTAAACCAGTTTATTGGGCAGGTAGAACCAGCAACCATGTTTGCTAACGAGTTAGCATGAAACATTTTATTCAACATTAATTCTATGCTAAAGCTCTAGGGGAACTTTTATGCAAAAAAATTTTTTTTTGTTATTTTAGTCAGACAAATCTTTTTTTTTTTTTTTTACTTTTTAAACAAGCCAATTAGATTGCATCCCTAATGTGACCTCATATAGGAAGATATGCTGATTATACAGTATCTGAGGGGTACTTCAGAGGGAGCATTAGGACACACTTTGGGGACCTCTGACATCTATGTTAATTTGTTAATAAAATAACAAATAAAATATTGTACCTTTAAGCCTATGAAATTGTGCTAATGGTGATGTTATGTAAGAAAGTTTGGAAATACATAAAGTCAAAGTACAAGCTTCTTTAAAAAAAACAGTTTTACAAATGTATAGACATTAGAAATTGTTAACGTGACGTTGTTTTGGGGAAGGCAGGGGAGATGGGATACTGGGGCTAAGTGCAGGGTAGATTATAACGCAAGAGGAAACTGTAACTAAATGTCTTACTTAATTTATTATATTATAACCACAGAGGAAATATACTTCATTGGCTTCCTGTTCCCAACAAAAGCAGGAATGAAATCGAGGGAAGCTAGGGAAACTGAATACAAAGAAAAAATGCCTTCCCTTCTTAATGAGCCTGAAGAATGGCTCATTAAGAGTGAACTCAAAAGTAGAAAGTTTTTTTTTCTTTTTTTTTTCCTCGATAACACAAGAACATGAGAGGGTGGCGAGGTTGATTAGGCAAGGCCAACCTGGAACAGATAAGGGATAGAGTATGGCTTTAGTTTTTGAAATTACCAGTTCAAGGTTAGTCTTTCCCATACAAATGAGCATCAAGACTAAGTATCAAGTGAGGGGCAAGTTTTCTGTAGCACATAAAACCCAGAGCATTGTAGCCATTTTTTGCATTACTGTGTTTTTTCTTTTTTTTTTAACACAACTTAGGCAATATAATGAAATAAATTTTATTTAATTTTAACAACTATACAAACATTGTTGAGGGGAAAAAAAATCAAAAAGCGGTTTTACGTTTGTGTTTATGAAAAAACAATTATAATAAAATAATAATAATAATAATAATAATAATAATAATAATAATAATAATAATAATAATACAAGCATTTGGTGAGTTATATTTTTGTGACGTCATTCCCATATTTGGGTAGCGGTAAAATTCGTACATTTATAAAAACAAAAAATACATTTTAAAGTAATGATAAGTTGGGTTGATGTATCTAAAAACAGAAATGCACAGTTTGATGTCTAAAGCCTCTCCATAGACACACGGGCAGGACAATCCTCTTTTTTTTTTTTTTTTTTTTTGTTGGTCATTGATCAGTGTTGTGTTTCTTGCAGAGATTCACCCCAGTTGATTTTTTAAGGGATAAAGAAAGTCATGGACACCTTTAAGCTACAGCCTATTTGAGAGTAAGCAGCTGGCAGACTGCTTATGTCTCCCTCTGGTGGTCAAAGTCGACCTAGCAGGCAAACCAGCTCCAGGCCTGTCTGTTACAAACAAAACCTTACGCGCTAACATGATGCACATGTCGAGCTAGCTTGGTTCCATCATGATAAATTCAGGCTGCTTGGCAAACTACATCAAAGAAGCAAGAATAGTAAACCCAGTCTTACCAAACTTAATGTGACCTACTGGATAATATGACAGTTATGTAAACCAAGTTTGATTTAAAGATAAACAGTATTAAAAAATAATAAACATTAATCAACTTCTAGCCAGGCTGCTTGCATTAAATACCTCATAAACTGAAAGCACACATGTTTTCTTAAGCTTACAACTGTGAAAAGTAAATGCTTGTTGTCTTGCACTCGTCAAGAGTCTGTGATTCATACGCAGCGTGCTGGCATTTTCATGAGTTCAGTTCACCTCATTGGTGTCTTCGATGCATCGGTTTTAGGTTGAAGCACCATATAGTTTGAACTACATAGTTAAATCCCTGTCAATTACTGTGTGCCTCAGATTTATATCCAGGCCCGGAACCCAGCGAATCTTAATCTGAAGATGGTGAAGGATGAGTATCCGGACAAGCCACTGGAGCTGGTAGGAGCTCTGGGGAAGAAGCATCACTACCAGCAGTTTCAGCCTGTAGTCACACTGGCTAAGAGCTACACGGTGCACTGGGACGCGGCCGCACCTGCCGAAGTCACTGTGTGGATTATCAACTTCAACAAGTCAGTAATAGCAAACTTAACCAAAAAGCATCCAGTCAGGTTCTCATTAACAAATAACTAATCTTATTACTCTCTCTTTTATTTAGCAATCTTAATTAATGTGGACTAAAAGCAGGAAGGAGCACAATGCATTATGCAAACATTTTAAAATTTTTATTTTTTATCTTAGCTCAATTATTGATTCACAGACTGTTGAGGATGAAAGGAATATATATTTTTTTCTCTCCTGAAACATTCTGAAAACTTTTTAATTTCAGTTTGATTTCTGTTTTCCCCATTTTTTTTTATGTGAATATGACTTTTGTGTTTTGTGTGTATGATCGGTTAGGTAATGTTCCCCTTTAAGCTAATGAGAACGTTCCTGGAACGTTGGTTTGTAGTTACAAAAATTATACTACTTTAGCGAACCCTCTATTGTAAGAATATTAGAGATTATTAAAATGCTTGTGTTTTGTCTTGAAGATAAATGATAATTGATATTTCAAAAGGTCATTAGATAAATGATCATCTTAATCCTAACATTTGAAACAACCAATGCAATAAAATAGTTCTCTTCTGCCACCTAGTGTGAATAAAGAAGGTCAACAAAAAACACAAATACTGACTGTGACCATCATTTCTCCAAACCTCTGCCTCCTCTCGACAGGAACGACTGGATAAACGTTGGCTTCTGTTACCCGAAAGGCACAACGTTTATCATCATTTCCGACCTTCACAACCGGCTCACCAAGCAGACGAGGAAAACAGGGATTTTTAAGCAAACATTTCAGAGGGAAAAGATCAGTCACACACACCAGACATGGGGTTATTACTACTGGGAGGAGGAGACTGGGTAAGAGACTTACAGCATAATTCCTACTAACTCTAATGTTTGAAATGTTTTTTTTTTATTATTTCTTTTTAATAATAATATTAATAATAATAATAATAAGAAGAAGAAGAAGTTCCTTCTTTTCTAGTGTACATAGTAAAAATATTATCATATATTAATATATATTATTTTATGTAACAAAAATCTAAGTATAATGTTATTTATTAGTAGTGATACTTATTATTTACATTCTCTGTCACTAATGTTGTTCGTGTGTTTGGAGAATTGTGTTCTTTTATTAAATTTCTGCTATCACTCTGTGCAGGTTGCTCTTCCTCAAGGTCCAGGCCCACAATAACAGAGATACCTTTGCATTCTGCTCGGTGAAGGGCTGTGAGAGGGTGAAGATCAAGGCCATCATCCCAAAAGGCAGTGGACCTAGTGACTGCATGGCACAGGCCTACCCCAGATATGCCGAAATGCCTGTAGTGGATGTACCCATGCCCAAGAAACTACCCCGTTCTAGCCTAGTAAGGATCTCTGAAAGTCTTTGCAATTAAATAGCTTAATATGGACTTCCTACCACTTTTCTATTTTAGTCATATCTAGGTCTCTGTGCGTTAGAGGGCCTTATATACCTCATTTTTTGTAATTTATTGGCTATTTATCACACTTTACAGTATATCGTCTATAAAAATGTTCCTTATGCATTCCTACAGCCTCAAACATCTGAGCACTTCCTGGAAGTTAAGGTGGAGTCTTATACCACTCGTTTCTTCCACATCAAAGAAGACTTTGCCTACATTGAGGTAAAAGACTGAGGTGGTTTACACAATTTTGACTTATCCATGTAAATCACTTAAATAGCATGTTTTGTATCCAGTTAATAAATGGATAGAACTTTATCTGTATGTACATGATGCATTGTATATGCTTGCAGATTTCTGTTGAGTCATAGCCATATCCCTACACTAATTACATTAGCCTTGATTTTAAACCTATTAACATTAAAACCTCCTAGGGTTTAGGTTGTCTTATTTGTCCCCTGGATGCTCAAACAGATTGGGCTCTAGGGAATTTGGAGGCTGGGTCAACAACCTTGAACTCTTTGCCTGCTAAGCCCCATATGCAGCAGGCAGTGATAGCAGGGTATCTGTCAAGGCCAGCATTGACTTTTGTGTTGTATTGGCATTTCTGTTGGATCAGACCAAATGGTCTGGCCTTTATTTTGGCTTGCCTTTGGGCATAGATGAGCCTTGGCCATGATCCTTTCACCAGGTTACTGATATGTAATTGATACGTATTATTCAATTTATCTGGTTGTGGTGTTAATGTTATGGCTGATCTGTGTATAGTTTTTCAAAAAAGCATATATGAACTATGCAGAACTGTAAGAAGTAAAGTAGGGATTAATTTGTTGCTCCTGCAGGCCAGTGGTAAGAAGATCTTCCAGTCAGAGGATGGAATCCATCTGACAGTGCTGGATGGTCACAACGGGAAATTAATCGAGACGAAAGGCTTCAGGAGTGCTGTACTGATGGGCATCCCGGCTCAGCTCGAGAACTATATCGACTCCCTGATGGAGGAGTACGTACACACTTTCACACCTTAAATTGTAGCATGTTCTTCCTCGAGAACTTGTAATCTTGTTTCTGTTGACCACTTACAAAGTAACCTGTACCATAACTAGTAACCTACTGTACTGGTACTGTACACTACTGACCTGGATACCACAAACAGGAACATACTGTATGGGGAATATGATATCATAAGTACTTTACTGATCAGTTTTGTTTTTGATTGGCAGCCAGGTTCAAACCTACAGTATCAGTGTAGCTATTTAATAAACATCATGTAAAATAATCCTAGAACATGATTTTGTAGTTTTATATAGTCCTTGGATGCATATAGTGATTTTTCCCGCTAAACAGGTTTAATTTAGCATAGTTTTGTTGTTGTTTAGTTAATTTCTGCATACATTTCATACAAGCGATGTTTTAAGTCAAATCGGCACTTGTAATGAAATTTCCAGCGAATGAAGACGTAAAAACTATTGCCGTTTACATAAGACCTCAAACATAGTAGAGTGTTAAAACTCTTAGGCTTTTAGAACGCTTTTAAAGAAGGCCGTACAGTATGTCTGTGAATGACGATCCCGCCCAAGGTGGTTTGGAGCCCACCATATATTAGTCCACCACCAGTTACTGCCAAATCCCCTGTACAGTACTGACCTCGCTCCAAGTGAATTACATACATTTGGGCAATTAAAGGAGTTCCTGGGAGGCCAGCATTTCAAACGTGGAGCAGGCAGACCAATTATGGATCTGGTATACTGAGAAATGCAGCCTTGATGGTATCCAAGCACTAGTGAAAAGCTGGGATAAGTTCATTAATGTAACCGGATTATATAACTGTGTTCATAACTTGAACACCTTTTATATTTTTTTCCCATTATGGACTGAATATTGAAGTAAAAATCAAAATCTAGAGAAACAGAAAGAGTCTTTTTTTAAGCCAACTTCTTTGTGCACTTTCAGCTCTATAGTGTTGATTACCTCCAAGGGCAAGCTGATCACCAGGGGACCTTGGACCAAGATACTTGAAAAGCTGGGTGCTGATCCAAATGTCAAATTGAAAGGTAATAAACTTTTTTTTTTTTTTTTTTACATTTCTTTAAATTGGGAATACAGTCCATAAAGAAAAAGGGCTGCAGTAACTCAGAAGTTAAAAGGCTCTAGTGAATATAACACAAAGCGGCAATAAAAAAATAAAAAAATAAAATAAATAGTGTCTTGCTTGAATCTTAGACTGTTTAGCAAAGACTAAATATTTCTGATGTAAACCAAGAATGGTGCATGACATTAACTTTTCTAGTTTTGAAACTACATAAATGCAAACTGTGTGTAAATTGAACTGAATTGAATTGATTTTGGTTTCAAGCACACTGTTTGTCTTAGAAATAATATTTGTTTAATAACTGATGAAATTCTATTAGTATCATTAATCATCATGCAAATGAGAATTTATGTTGCTATCGGTGATCGATGAAGGCATACACAAAAGCATCCATTCTGCATACATTTTTAAAGCAGACCCATTAGTAATGTTCTGTGTTTCTTATTTATAAATGTACCAGTCATTTTCAATTCCATGTAATTTAGTGTTGAATATTAAATCGCATATGGCTTAAATGGACAATAGGGGGCAATAATGCTTTACTGTTGGGAGAATTTAAATTGGAGAGTATGTTACTGTTTATATTAACTGAGAAAACAATGCATTCATAAATTCATGATCATTTACTGCACTTGCTAACATGCCATATAACCTCTGCTACCAAATAACGGGGGGCCCAGACGTACCCCATGCCTCATGGAATGTCAGTTATGAACTGAATCTGACTGCAAGGATACCAGCCTTGATGGCAGAGTCTCCGAACAGAGCTTACAGCCGGGCTGCTATTTCTTCGAAACTGAAATGCCACATTAGCATCGGTAACAATGTGGTCATTTTTGGCCCACTTTCCAAATAACATAAAAAAAATAAAAATTTTAATGCAGCTGTCTGCAACTGAGCCACAACGGGATTATATCAATACCCCAAAATTATATACGACTGTGTCTCACATTCTTAAAAATTGAACTTGAAATTGAAAATGTACTTTTTCTGCATGCTTCAAAGTAATCTGGTTTATACCACAATGCGATTTAATTTTCACATCTGTTTCGTCAGAAGGTGTTAGATTACATTTTCAATATCATCTATTAAAATCACCATCTACCGCATGATATGGTATTATCATGATACTTAGATGCTGGTCTAGTATTGTGATTCTGTTAGTGTCATTATTTTACAAATATATCCCCATTCGATATAAAAAATATAAGGTTGTTAGGATTCTTAACAAATGTATCAAATAATTTTCTCCTAGCTGAAAGAGTGCACCACCTGTAGGATTGTAGAGGAACAGCAACATTTTACCACCTCAAATGAAAGCATATATAAATAAAGGATTTTTTTTTTTTAAGGAAGAATTTATAGAAAATGGGTTGATACATTAATCGCCACACAAAATAATCACAGTGTTTAACTTTGTCGATCCTCCCCTGTCTGTAACAACTGTAAAAATTACTGACTTTATCCAGGTACTTGAGTTTAGTAGACCATGAACATATTCTAATATAAAACAGATTTTTACAAATGTACTGTTCTTTAACAATGAAAAACCTACAGTCATTGATATTGGAAAGGCTTTTGTAAGGGAAAGTTACATAGAATCCACAATTAAATATCAAATGTTACTATAAACGGTTTAAAGTATGACGTCATTATTGAATCCATTACAATTTCTTTAGTACAGATGACATAAAATACTTTAGATTTATACTGTCATAGTAGTAAAGCGGGGCTCTATCCTGAAGACTCTCCCACCCCAATCCTGTTGTCAGAAAAAAATACAACCGTAGCAACAGCTGAAAAGCTACAAGAGTGCTAAAACTATAAAGGTACTGATGAATGCTCTGCAGGGTTTTTTTTTTTTTTTTGCACTTCAGATATACTGTAGCTACGGAATTCATATGGAATTCACATCGTTGTGAAAGTAACATGCTGCACATATGTATTAAACAGAGGAATGTGCAGACACACATGCCGGAGCCACGGGGTTCTTCTTCCTGCCCATCCCTTCTCATCCTACTAACACATGTTTGTCCGAATCCCCTGGGCAAAGTTCTGCATGTTTGGTGCATGAGATCTTCTCAGAACGTAGCTCCATTCGTGCTCTTTATTTCTTTAGGGAGAAACGTATTGAACAGCGGGTGTGATTGAAGCTTGAAATCCCTGCCATTCTTAGATATTTGAATTAAACAACATGAATGAGGATTACAACACACAGGAAAGTCATAAGTAACCATGTCAAACATAGCTTCAAGCAGAGCAGCAGCATGGAAGAAGACCAAGAACCGCTCAGTATTTGGGCCCTAGGAGGGAAAGTGGATGCCAATACGCGAAGACATACTGCCATTCTGAGATAATGGCTTACGTCCTAGTTCTGCCAAGTTGCATTTTGGGAAACATAAGTGCCATGCTTGGTGTCGATACATTCTGTAAAAACAGAGGAAGAAGAAATGGCCTCAGCTCCTGTTTGGAAACATTATTGTCGAATTCATTAGCATTTATGGAGAAATAAGTGAAAGAACTAAAAGGGACAGAAAAACAATGTGGTGGAAACAAACATTACTGTATAGGTTAATTTGGAAATACCTTTTAAAAAAGCATAGGATTGCGTTATTATTATTATAAACAGATGCACCAGACGTAATGTAAAAATGGGTATAACAATTTATTAACTGACATAGGGTATTTAAATTGCACAAGTTGGTAGAGTAACTCGTCCTCTATATAAAGGTACTACTCACTATTGTCTCCATCACAAGTGATGCATTTGCCCCATCGTAGAACCCAACTCTAGAATCCTTTTAGAAATCCTTAGTGGCAGTTGATGGTCTTCCACTGCACTACAGTGTGTTTTTTGGGGAAGACACCATTTGACAAGAGCAATGTGTACAGATGGATGAAGTTACAAATGTATCGTATCTATGAAGAGTTATTCTACCAAGAACACCCTATAGCAATAAATAAAGAAAGTTATGCCTACTTTTGCATTACTTTTCTACAGCCCTGATATATAAATGTATTCTGTTGATGGTGCTAAAATACTTGCTCACATTAGGATGAAGAAAATACAACATATAGTAATAAAACACAATACATTGAATAAGTATTCACACCACTGTAACCTGGTTGCACAGCAGTGGGGGGTAAATATTTTTGCAATATGGACTTTTAATGCTTATCATTTAAAATTTAGTTGCTAAAACCATACAAACACGTGTGCACATCCACAGTAGAATATTATGAGCTAGGTTTGGAGGTTTGTTACTCCTCCTTCTAATTAGGTAGGGTTGAGTTCATACCACTAATATATATGAACAATCTAAAGGGAGAAAATATATTATGGAATATTTTATGCATGACCCTGTATTTAACTTAATTATTCTCGAACTTATGTTCACTTTCACATTTCTGCACGTCTCATTTGCCACACTTTCTGCATTGAAAACGAACACTTTCTTGACATTTTGTTAACATCACAGCAAACGAGGACACGCCCACCTCGTTAAATAAACACCCCCACACATATACTGAGGTAGATCAGAGAAAATTAATTGTATTTTTTATTCCTCTGCAGATAAACTGGCATTCGTGGGCTTTAAAGGCAGTTTTCGGCCTGACTGGGTGAAACTGGCCGTAGACAAAGAGCATGCCAAGCTTCACCAGGTGCTACCAGTTCCCATAGTACGGATGATGAAGCTCTGAGATCCTCCAGCGCCACCCCTGATCACTCACGCACAGCCAGGACTACTGAACACCGACAGCCAATCTAAAGCAAGCATGCGTTCGCGTCACTTCTCTCACCCGGATCAGTGTGCGATGTCGATGTACGTGATAATGTGGCCATTATGTGAATCTTTCAGATTGTGTTGTCAGTGTGCATCTAATTTCTGCCACATGAGAGAGAAAAAAAATTGTGTGAAAGACGCACCACATTCCTTGTTTTGTTTTGTTTTTTCTTTCTTTCTGCCCTTTTTCTGTGGTGTTTGTCATTACAAAAAAAAAGAAGAAAGAAAAATCGTTTTCTATCCTGTAAAAAACAAAAAAACAGAAAGGTTTCAGATTATAAACATTGTGAGGTCTGAGGTTTTTGCCATTTCATTATAGCATACCCTATTATGTGGTCAGTTTGTTGTAGCATATGAGAGAACCAGGAGGGTAAAGAGCATGCAGTCTGTCTTTATGAATAGTTGCAGAGAGGAAAAAAAGCACGGCTACGTATATATATGCGTTTGGGTTTAAACCTGTGAAAAGATTCGACAACGTGTATTCCATCAGGCAGGGAAACAGCCGAAATAGCTGGTCTTTTTTCGGAGGACATGATTTGTTAGTTATTTGTATGTTTTATGTGTTTCTAAAATCCTTCAGATTGATAACAGAGATATATTTTCTACTTATTTATTGTACAGGCACTATTGAGCAAAATCAAAATGGACATCTCTTTTGAGTTATAATGTACTTCTGTCCGATCTGTAAGAAATCAAACAAACAAAAAAAGCAAGCATCTGAACAATATTCCACTTTCTTGTATTATTGGAAATTTGCATACATTAACCTTGGGTTGTACATTGATGTGTTGTAAATGTGACTGATTTTAAAGTAATGTATCACTTTGAATCAAACTTTTTGTACAGAAATAAATGATAAAGATATGCCTTGTCTTACTGCTTCATGCTATTTTGTTGTGTGCTCATGTGGACCAGTGAACACAGAGAAGTGTGAAAGTTCCCATCGGTTCACTACAGCAGGATTCCGATTATTATGACCAAATTATAATGTGCCGTCATTAAAGCTTTCAGGAATTAGAGGCTACATCACCTTGACTGCAGCTGACAGACGCACAGGCCAGGCCTCCTATAACAATAATATTCCATCCCTCTAACAACATATGAAGCTGTGTTTCTCAGTTAAAGGTGATTGGGTAGCTGAAGGCTGCCGTGCTGTTGGGACGTTCTGACCCTCTGTGCTGTAGGTGTGGTTTCCAGCCCTGTAAGAAACCATGTGGAATGTTGTACTCTTTCACACGAAGCGTGGAAGGCATTTAGGGAAAGGGAAAAAAAGCCCTGGGTTGGTACGGAAAGAAGTTGCAGCTGTGTCAGCTCTGAGGCATGAAATTATCAGCACAGAAAGTGTAAAACTCTGGGTGGGGGTACAAAGGAAGAGCGCTTTGATCATGACTGCCAAGTATTTAAAATGTTAAGATATCGGTGAGGTAGAAATATGTTGAACACGGTCTACTGAACACGACCTCTCCCTCTCTCCTTCACACACACACACACACACACACACACACACACACACACACACACACACACACACACACACAAACCCTATCCATGGGTAAGTGATATAGCATATACAGTTAGCTCTATAGTAAAATAACTATAGATTAATTACACAAGGGATAGCAATTGTTCAGAAATAATCAAATGTGAGTATTCTAATTTGACTATATCTCTTCTTGTCAAACTATTAAATATGTAAACTGAGTAAAGGTGTATCTCTTCGGCATGCAGTCTCTTGCTTCTTCACGGCTTCCCCTTTTTGCACCACTTACTACCCGATTCCTATTCTTGGTTTGTTACACTTGCTTTCTTACTCTTACTGTTTCTTGTCTGCGTTCCTTTCTTCCATCATTTATTTCCTGCTTCCGTTTTTCCACTGGTTGCTTCCTGCCTGTTTTTCTTTATTTCCATCCATTGCTTCCCATCTGCATCCCTTTGTCTATCTTTTGCTTTCTGCCTGCTGTCCTTATTTACATTACTTGCTCTCTGTCTGCATCCCTTTATCCCATGCCTTGCTTTCTATCTGCTTCCTTTTATCGATTGTTTGCTTTCCGCCTGCTTTTCTTTATCCATCACTTCAGTTGTCCCCTTCCTACCTGCCTTTTTTTTTTATTTCCATCAATTGCTTCTTGTCTGCTACCCTTTCGTCCTGTCTGATTCTACTTGTGCACTTTAAGATAAGTTTTGTGTCTAAGTTTGGGGTGCAACTCACCCAAGACACTGAGGGAGCATGAGGATTACTGAGGCCATCAGATTTCCAATCAGCCAATGCACATACAGCCCTCAAGTCATTTTGTAGATGAAAACACCTGCTACTGGGATCAGTTGTGTGTGAGTATGTGTGTGTGTATATCCCTCAGCAGTACAGATGGGACATTTTGTTCCTCTTCCCTACAACCCAATACTGAGTTTATATCCCCCTTAATAGCCCCACAGAAAGGAAGGGAACAGATGATGAATGAATGCACTAAGGCTCAGGAGAGTTCCCCTGGCTGCTATGACAGACCACATTCGTCTGGAGTGCTCTTCAATCCTTTTAAAACCTCCAGGTGGATTTCATGTTTGTAATGTCTGGATTATTCAAGTTTCATCTCTATAATGTCCCTGATCCAGAGCGCCAAAACATTCTTAGTTAAAATAAAGACTCCATATTTCACTTTGAGCATTGTTTCTATTCTGCATCTTAAAAGAATGCCATTGTTTGCCTCTGATGAAAGAGATAACAGATGAAAGAGATAACGCTGAACTCTAGTTTCATTACAGATTAAAAAATATATAAATTCCTTTTTCATATACACGCTATTGCTTGTAGTGGCTTGGTTCCAGAGTTTCCTCTTAGGAAACAGAGTGTGGCACAGATCCATACTTTGAAAAATCATGTCCAGGAAAGAACATGAGAAGGACATGAAGTTTAGAAATGCATTAACTGTTAACTTGCTTGCTTGTTATCAAATATACATAGGGGATTAGGGTACAATAGTTAATAATCAAAAAAATCATAAGCTCTCAGCAAAAAAAATTATAATTATAATAAAAAATAAAAATAAAATAATAATAATAAATCTAGCCAATAGCCTGTTGCAGACATGGTACGCTATTATAACTTATTATATAAATTATATTATAATTTATAATTGTCTTGGCAACTGACCAGACAGAGTGGTGGAAAAGTAAAACCAGTAGTGTTCATATCCATCCAAACTGATGTACACGGAGATGAAGGTCATAAAAAGTCTAAAGAAGGCTTCGAGACAATAAACACACAGTAATGTATTACAAAGCACTTTTATTCTGATTCAAAATACTGTGTGTTGAATTCACCTGATTTATGAAGGTGAGGTATGTGTAAGATCATTTGAAAAGGGAAAATCATTTAAATGATTAATCATTTCATTTGAACTGTTATTAAAATAAATTTAGACAAAATGATTTAATAAAGATTGAGGAACCAAAGAAAAATAACAACAATAACAAATGAAGTGCTTTCTGATGGATCTTAAAGCAAGTACCTTCTGTATGTAACTACTGTAGGAGCAGCAGTGGTATCAATGATTTAACTATGTATAAAAATGAGGCTCTACATGTCTGAACATAGTGCCAAAAACACTGAAATAACTGGGTCATGAGTTCTTCTCAGAGTTTGGTCTCTAAGGCATCAGCCTGCCTTTTGTCCTGCTCCGCAAACATAGTCAATATCAGTGCGGTCATAGATCCTGTTTGCTTTTATTTACTTGATTGGCTGCATTCTTGTCCTTCTTCTTCTTCTTGGTCTCATTAGGCTCTTTCTTGTTAGCCTTGTTGGCTGCTTTCCCAGGAAACACCTGGCCCTCAACAGTCACGTCCTCACATCGCTCCTGGAGGGTCAGGAAGTCTTTAATCTCCCATGCATAGCTGCCATCACGTAGCATGAAGATGACGCGGTTGGAGCCCACCACGAACCTAAAGAAACAGGAAAGAAGGCCATTTTTCACAATAGAAAAGGCCACAAAGGCACAACTCCAAATAAAACATTTTTCATACTCCATTTTTTGTCTGCCATGATAATCTAATGATTATATTCATTTACTGGCAAGTGACCCAAGAATAGCCTGAAGTGACTATTGTGACTTAATTTTTATCCCTAATGTGACACAGATCTGACTTTTAGGTTGTCTGAATGCACAAATCGGGTGTTTTTGTTGGATACGTATCAGACACACATCTGATATGCGGTCATGTGACTTGAATGCGAACAGTCAGATATGAATTTGTGACTTTTTGCTGCACACACATGGAGCAATCGATGACATTAGTTAGTACAGCAGTAGGGGGATTTCATAGCGGTGCTAGCAACAGCTACTAAAACAGTCAAAGTGGCGCATCTGGCTGTCTTCCTCCTTCTGAACCTCAACAAATACAGCTGACTAACTTACTGTCCTCCAGAGCAAAATCCCAAGTATGTTTTCGGTTAAATGGGATCCATTGATTTAAAAGAATAAGTGGTCACACAAATATGGGGCAAAGATGCATCAATGTGTGCGTGTGCCATTTCAGAGGACAGATGCATCCATGTTAGAGTCAGATAAAAGCCACTTTTAACTATGAATGTGAACCGTCTTGACATGCAAATTCAGTCTGACCCAAAAATAGTAACTGACAACTGAGGCCTGCAATGTGAACGTAATTAGAAGGCCTTTAGTCACCGTTTTGTTGATACATTTCATACAAATCAATCATAATAAAAATCCTGCTTTAAGATTAGATTAGATTAGAAATCTTTATTGTCCACACATGTGGAAATTTGTCTTTGGCCTCAGACTAACATCACACAACACATAACATTAATTTCCTTTGGGTTTACATAAGAGTCAGAATGTCAGGCTATCCAAAGTGTTTAAAATCAAACCATTACTATATAAATACAGTAACTGTATCATGACATGATGTTTTCAAATGACAAATTCTGAATGATCAGAGGTACATTATTTTTTAGTAGAGAAGCTCTGGCAGTGGTGCAAACTAATTCAAATCACAGGTTAATGCGTGCTTGTTCTAAAGCGTTAATGTTTCTTCAGGAACAGCACATTTATAGCAGCGCGACATGCTGCTCAAAATGTACACTTCTTTTGTTATTCCCTTATTTTTTAAACATTGTTTACACACAATTGATTATATTATTTTCTATAAGGAAAAGGTTAGTTCGCATTTTTCAGTTTTCACTTTCATTGTTTTTATAACAGTATTAAAATTAGATGCATATTAGACACCTTGAATATTACTAACAGACACATTGCCCATATCCTCTATATATAAAACTGCTTTTAACAATGTTGTGTAAACAAAACAATTTCATGGTTAACTCCTGCTGGTGACCTGCTGGTGCGCCTCATCCTGGATTTAACATCTAGGAAACTATGCAGAACACTTGCTCTGTTAGTTACGTATTAACATCTTTAACATGTTTTAACATAAACTTGGATCTGGTCAAAGGGTAGAAGAGAATAGAATGGAAAGTGGAGTTGACCGAGTTAGAAATGAAAGAAATATGATAGGCATTGGAATATTTTTTCAGCTCCAAAAAATTAGGTGTTCACACAAACAGTGCAAACTTTAAACAAATAGGCTTCGGAGTAGTCACTGTGCCAAGTACACCTGCTCGTTACCGCAACGCATTTCATTTATTAAATCAGCCAATCATGTAGCAGCAGCACAATGCACAAATGCATGCTGATACAAATCAGGAAATTCAGTTAATATTCATATCAAACAGGTGTCACTGTGGCTTTAATTGTGGTATTGTTTCCAGGTGAGCTGGTTTGAATATTTCAAAAATTGCTGATCTCCTGGGATTTTCACACACATTAGTTGTTTGTCACCAACTACAGACAGGTCTTATTTCTCTTACTCGTTCTCATACATCCTTACAGCTTACTGTCTTGCTTACTGTTTTTCTGTTTCTTTGCTGCATCTCAGTCTTTGCTTCGTCAAATGTAGCTGATGCCCATCTCAAGTCAATAATTTCCATCGAAATAATTAGTCATTGTAATTTTTTATTGTGCCTAAGGCTGCTCCCGTCAAGGGGTCGCCAATGCACACAACTTGACACAAGCTTTATACCGAATGTCCTTCCTGCCACAACCCTGCCATTTTTATCTGGGCTTAGGGCGAATACTGTGTCCAGCGGCTGGGGTTTGGGCACTGCTTGGCATTCTGCATGGAAGGCAAGAAACCTACTATAGAGCCATGCATACCCACATTATTGATATTATTTGAAAAAGTCCAATCATTTCATCACTCCTAAATCCTGATTCTTGTTTTGCACCCCAACACTGATTGCTGTGCATGCTGCAGAGCAGCAGCTATGACAAACACTGCTGTGCATGGATGCTTGCTCCATAGTGTATACACCAAGATCACAAGGTTTGCCTCAGTACTTTGGGTTAAACTGCGCTGCTTTGACATAGAAGATTATGAAATAAAATCTATTATTTCCAGTTATCATGAATCTAACTTAAATTAATGCCAAATATAGGAGCTTGTTAAAACTCAACTGTGAGATTTTACTGCAGCACATGCGCCAGTAAAAAGGGGTCCAAATAATTATGGACCTGACTCTACATCCTAGTAATCGTGTATGTAACACAGTACCTCTGAATATCAAAGTTGGCGTTGAAGAGGCTGCCCTGCCACAGGCTAGTGATCTCCTCTGTCTCCTTTTCTGTGGGGTTTCCAGAAACTGTTGCAAATACCATCACTGTCTTTCCCTTCTTGGACATTTTCAAGAGCTCTTCGGGTTTGGAAGGGTCCACTTTGGAGAAGTCGATGGGTGGGGGGGATCTTCTGTGCTCTGGCAAATCCCCCTCTTCAATGTCATCATCTTTCTGTGAAAATAAAAATGGTCAGCTCTAGGCAATCTGAACAATCCATAAATCTTAGTTTACTTACTTTCTCTGGTTCTAGTAGTTCAATTTGGTCCATCAGAGCAGGAAAATGACTAAACTGTGCTATGCAGCTGCATGTAATTTCATTTGTAAGTGAGGGTGTAAATTTGATCCTAAACTCTGCTCTCAGGGAAGTGAATTTAAAATGTACAAGATGTTGAGTTTCAGTTGCACCACAGACACTTCTAAGGTACATCGAACCAGTAGTATGTTAAATGATTATAGATTAAAACCTCCGCCCCGCAACACAAGCACACACAGAGCGACACACTTTACCATCACCAGCAATTTAAACACACAATCTAACAAACAGGAAATGCAACATCAATTATGTGGTTAGTGGCTGTCTTTCTCAGGGTAATGATTACATAAAGCGAGTGCTATCTCAAGTTAATCACTGTAAAAAATCTCAAAATAAACCACATTTACCAAAGTAGCGACTTAAAGTATGCAAGAATTTAATCATTTAAGTACTTGCTGTTTGCATGTAACAATGGCATTCTAGTAATAAACTACAGTGATGAAATTAAATAAAATGACTGCAGTTTCAATAAGCTAAGCAACAGAAAACAAAGATGATTACATTTTTTGTGGTTTCTGATTTATCATGAACTAAATTTAATTACTACTTTATTAATATTTTCGAATACTTGCTAAATTCAGAAATTCAGAGTTAGAAAACTTTTTACTTTGCGGACCTTAAAAACTGTGCTCATAAAATAAAGTGGCAGTGGTGGCTCAGTGTGTTAAGGCCCAGAGTTCCTGATCGGAAGGTCTATGGTTTGCCCCCAGCTTCGCCAGGTTGCCGCCGTTAGGCCCTTTAAAGCAAGGTTGTATAATGGCTGACCCTATGCTCTGACCACACTAATAACAAAATAGATGTGAAAGAATTTCATGGTGCAGTGATGTATATGTGACAAATAAAACCTAAACCTAACTTAATTTAGTTTGACAGAGATGTTGGACCATTTTTTGCATTCTTTAAACTTCAACATGGTGGTTGGTGGTTAACACCTTGTTGTCATACCACTAAGGTGTTCAAACCACCTTACAACCAAGTTTACAGTTACTGACAGTCAGCTGCTGGGTCTAAATATGCAGTGCCACCACTTGACAAACCTAACCTACTGCTGAAAGGAATTGACTGCATCGCTATGTCAGAATATAAATAATAAAGAGAGCCAGCACACACTCATCCAAACTCAACTGTTTTTGGTATGTCATGGAGAGCTGACTTGATCAGGAGTATGCAACCTGCAGGCTCAAACAGGAAAACACTTTCCAGTTCATCACTGGGTAATATTTTCCTGTTATTAAAATTATGCACAACAAGCAGTGCACAAAAATGCTTGCAGCAACAGAAAATCACCCCACATGGATTGCAGAAGTTGTGCAAAGTTACCCATTGAAACGTCTGGGGTTTGGACCCCAGCGCCACCAAGTTGTCATTTTTGAGCCCTTGAGCAAGGACCTTAACCCTATCTGCTCCAGGGGCGCTGTAAGCTGGCTGACCCTGAGCTCTGACCCCAGTTTCCTAAGTACATGTGACAAATAACTGAATATTTATTTATTTTATACGATCTTACACTTCCATGATGTTCAGTGCTGTTTACGGTGATTACTATACTAGCAGAGCTGCCATGTTTTACAATTTATTGTTAAAATAGTAAAAATTACCCCTGAAAGTTGAGAAAAAACAACAATTTAAGCAGGTGTTTCAGACTTGAAAATATTAACTAACCAACTGAAAACCACTCCGCTGGACACAGTACCAACCTATTGCATGGCATACATCTACACAGGCAATCGAGAAATACCAATTGGTTTAAACCACATGTTTTTGAAATGGATGGCACAGTGGTTATCACTGTCGTCTTGCACCTCCAGGGTTCGATTCCTGTCTCGGGTCTGTGTGCATAAAGTTTGCATGTTCCCCCTTTGTTTTGGGGGGGGGGGGGGGGGTTCCGGTTTCTTCCCACAGTCCAAAGACATGGAGATTGGACAGGGCACACTGACGTTCCCTAATTGCCAGTTTTGTGTGAATGTGAGTCAGCAAGTGAGTTAATGGATTGGCACTCCATTCAGGATGTACCCCGCCTCATGCCCTAACTCTCCTGGGATAGGCTCCAGACCCCCCTGTGTACGGGATAAAGCAGTATAAATGATGAGCAAGTGAGTGAGTCTTTGGAATGCAGAAGGAAAAAACAACAAGCACAGGACTCGCAAACTCCATGCACACAGACCGGAGGCGAGATTCAAACCTCCAACCCTGAAGGTGCACTATACTTCTGTCACATAACTGACTGATGGGGTAGCTGTATGAATGAACAAGTTTGCAAGTGTTCCTATTTAACGTGCCAGTGAATGTATAGGGATATTTTCTCCATAAACCCACTGACAGAAAGCATGCATGGCTATTCTTTATCACACTAATACATTAGCACGTGAGTCTTTAGGGTTACAGTCTGGTTGCTAGGACACTACGCACTAGTTAGGCGCACTATCTTTATCACAGCAAGGCAGATTGAAGCGAGATTTTCCTGTTCATGCTTGAGGTTTATGAGGAGTTTTGCCTTGTTTTGAGTGCAGTTTTTAATCCACATTTATATTAAGTCAGTGTAATGAAGACATCTACCTTGTTAGCATAATGGGTTCAAAGGGGACAAACTAACAGTGCTAAATCTAAGGGCTAACGCTAGGAGCTAACGCTGGCTACATATCCACGCGCTCCACTAGACGAGTTTACCTCCCACTGCTCCAGCAGCCTCGCCATGTCCGCGTCATTGTAGTCTCGAATATCCTTTTTCTTTTTAGGCGTACTGTCCGAACTCTGAACCGACAAGATAAATACTACAAAAAGCAGCACTGGTACACCTCTCCATCCGATGGAAGACGCCATTTTTTTTTCAACTTCGAGTTTGCGGATTGGTTAAGATCTTTAGGCTTGGAGTATGCTGATTGGATCTAGTTTGGTCAACGTCATAAAACGGGCGTGTCTACTTGGGGACGTATTTCACGTGACTAAATTATTTTTTTTTAATATATAGATTATTAGAAAAACCTTGCACTTTATAATTAATTGTATAGATATACGAGTGGAATGAAACGCACAACAAAAAATGCAATAGTATTGGAATATACTAAGTACATTTTGAAAAGAATCATTTAGTTTTTTTTTTCCTTTCGTCCATGTATCAGAAAAATAAATATGTGTATAAGATAAAAATTCTCCTTTCATTATGCTCCTTACTAGGGAAAAGAAGCATTTATTTGATACATATATTACAGCACAGTTATTTATTTATTAATTAAACATGTTAGGTAGCTGGGGTCAGAGCACAGTCTTAGCCACAGGTTAAGGGTGAGCAACTGTAACCAGGATTAATAAAGTTCTTTGAATCTTGAATCTTGAATACAGCACCACTGTGTGAAGGGCCTTGCTCAAGGACCCAACAATTGCAATGTGGTGGTGCTTGAGAGTTTACCCTTGATTGTAAAACTGCTATTAATGCTCTATTTGCAAGTAAAATTTGCTCTATAAATAATACTACACCTTACACCGTTCAGCCATGAAATTATTACCACCCGCCTAATATAGAGTAGGTCCCCCTTCTGCAACCAAAGCAGTCGTCTATCCCTCACAATTTGGCTCTTGTCAAAGTAAATCAAATCCTTATGCTTGCCCATTTTTTCAACTTCAGTAGTAAAATGTTCACTTCATGCCTAATATATCCCACCAACTTCCAGATGCCATTGTAATGAGATATTGTAAGTGTAATTACTGTGACAAAGGGCAAATTTTGATATCTAGATATCTAGATGACTAGGTAAAACTGCAGCATGTTCCTGACCTGAAATGGTCAGGACCTACCAAAAGTAATCCAAGGAAGACGGCTGTGTCATGAGCTGCCAAGGCTCAATGATGCATGTGCGGAGCAAAGGCAGGCCCATGTAGGCTGATCTAGTAGAAGTTCTGGTTCCCACAGGGATGCGTCAGAACACACAGTGAATCACTGTTTTGGTGGCAAAAGGGGGAACCTACTCAATACTAGGCTCGTGGTCATAATGTTATGGCTGATTTGTGTAGGCATGCTGAATTATTTTGGGCTGCTCTCTGCCCCCTCCCATTTCTCTTCATTAGAAGCGTGTGAGGTGTGAGGCTCGTTCAACAGAATCTGAACTGTTTCCTCTCAGGACACTCCACCCAAATGGCACTGCGCCCTGCGCAGCTGTACAACCCACCAAAGCAGAACGCGTCCTCCCAAATAACCCTGCAAAACTCAAATGCGCACAGTCCCGAGTTCTATATGTTTATGGACTAATTAATAAATCAAGTAACTGTAAATTTTTATAACTGTAGCTTATTTAGCAGCAGATTATGATGTATCCTATTTGTTATATTATTTTTATGTATAAGAATGCACTGATTTATTTTCTATAACCGATCTGACAGCCATAATTCAAATAACAGCTTTATTTTAATGTGCACATTCTAGAACTTTATTATCTCTACTTAAAGATTTAATTGCGCACTCATAAGCGCATTTTTAAAAATGTACAATGCCATCTGTGGAACTCTGGAATGTAATAAAATTTTTACATGTTACCATGAGATGCGTGGAATGAAGGTGTGAGATTGTGTTTATTGAGGAGAAATAATACATATGACATTAGGTAATTAATTAACAACAATAACAACAGTCAGATGTTATTTTAAAACATGAAGTTTAGCTGTTCTGCAGTAGTGTTCTTGCAAGAACATTATTGTCAAGTGCATTTGCAAAATCCATCAAGCACTATGGTGAAATTGGCTCACTTGAAAACCATCCCAGGAAAGCAAGACCAAAACTTACCTCTGCTGCAGAGGAGAAGGTCATTTAGAGTTACCAACAACAGAAATCACCAATTAACAGCACCTCAGATTAGAGCTGTTATGAGGGATTTGTAGAGCATACTGTAAGTGGCAAACACATCTCAATATCAACTATTCAAAAAAGATTAATGCATAATTTGGATCCCTTCAGCATTGTTTTACAATGTGGAAAGAAATAAAAATCAGGAAAGACCTAATGTCTGCCATAATAAGATTCAGATACAGCAGCTTGGTGTTCACATGACACAGGACGTCTCATGGTCCTGTCACATCAACACAGTGGTGAAAAAGGCCCGGCAGTGTCTCTACCAACACAGACGCTTGAAAGACTTTAGACTGCCCTTTAAGGTGCTTGGGAACTTTTACTCCTGCACCATAGAGAGCATCCTAACGAGAATCATCAAAACGTGGTTTGGGAACAGCACCATGCAGGACAGCCACGCCAACAATGGACTGTTCTCTCTGTTGCAATCAGGAAAGTGATTCCTCCCTGAAGGCCAACACAGAGAAATTCAATAGAAACTTCTTCCCACAGGCTATACGGACTCTCGACCAGAATTCTACATAGAACTTAAAACTCGAATTGCTTTCTCACATAAAACGATCTCGCTACTCATTACAATGCACATCACACATTACGTATGGTACATTTGCACATTTTGCACACCATGAACCATGAACTTTGAACCGTGATTTTGCACATTATTCTGCACATCTGCACATTGTCTTATTTTTTTAACAGCTAAAAGTTTTTTTTAATATTTCTAATTTGTAAAATAATCTCTTATTTCATACTTTATATTCTTATTGAAAACTCTTATTTTTCTTATTTACATTTTTTGGGTCATAAGCACTTCACTTCATATCATACTGTATATGACTGTGTATGTGTCAAATTTTTTTTTTATTATTTACTAAGTGATAACAGCAATAACCTGTTACACAGAACTTCCGCCATAATAAACACTGCTTACAGTAACACTGTTTCTTGTAATAGTGACATTAAGACTGAAATAGTAACGGTAGCTCTGTTTCTTATAATAGTAACAGTAACACTGTTGTGTCATAGCTCTAAATATGACAGGAAGAAAATAAAACTTTTATTATTATTATTATTATTATTATTATTGATGAAACGTGTTTTCTGATTAATACGTTTCATACTTTCACCTCTGGTTTGTTGTATGCTTAAATGTTCAGCATGAGGAAACCAGAAAAGATTTCACCCGCCCGGTTTTAAGCTCCTCCTCCTCAATGGATTGGCTCATCAAGCGTCCTGAAAAATACATTTACGTCCAATAAAAAGTCGTCTAAAGTATAACGTCACATTGTTTCAGAATCCGATTTCGTCTCCCACCAGTAAATCTGGTGGTTTAAACATCGGATTATTTCGTCCATTTGGAGAGGGAGGGTTAGTACGAGTTTTTTTTTTTTTTGAAACAGAAACTCAGTGTGAAGATAGATAATCTACTCAAACACATATTTATAGAGTACATCATTAATCCCAAAGTGAAATTGTATGATGTAACAGGCTAACAAACAAACAAACAAAATAATTTAAAAGTGATCCAATAGCAATAGCATTGTCTTATTATTGTCACTAGCATGAAATACGCGTTGGTACAGTGTGATGTTTGTTTTTAAAAAAAAGTTTTTTGTGACAAGATCTCTAATTTTCTTTCTTTCTTTCTTTCTTTCTTTCTTTCTTTCTTTCTTTTTAACCTAAGGTTACAGCAATCGGTCATACCAAACCCGACGTAGGCGCGTACTTGAAACACATTTTTTTTTAGAGCTAACGTCTACGCTAGGCTAAACTACCGATAAACTCTCAGTGGCCATGTGTGAACTGCAACATAACGGCATGCTTGGCTTGAATGGCCTGCTTTATATTCAAACTACAAACTGTTATGATGCTTAAAGTTTGGAGAAGTGGAATAACTGCAAAAACAAGGAGCAGCTGAAGGAGCTAGCAGCACGTTTTTGGTGTAATGTTGCTCTTACGCCGGTAGTCGGGGCCTCGGGAAATGATGGCTTTTAGTGTGGATATGAACCAAGTTTACAACTGAAGACGAATTCTCATCATCCGGACGAGTGAAAAGTTTATCATTTGAAGGAAACGTCAGAGGGAACCGAGTGGACATGGGATCGTATTCGGTTCAGAACTTTTTATTTCACAGGGAATAACGGACACTTATTCAGAAGGAGAAAAACGTTGCAGTTTTGAAAGAAGCTCTGCCTCGCGCGCGCCGTGTTTCTGTTTCCCAACTGAAGCGCAGCCGCACCCTCTGACGGATTAGCCAACATGCTAACTACACAAAGCTTCTGACACAAAACTCGCCTTTCTCGGAGATACACCGTTTCATTTTTATTATTATTTTTTTTTAAAGAAACGTATTCGTTTCAAAGCGAACCGGCTGTTATCCCTCAACGCCTTGTTTCCCATTTGAAGTAAAGCCGCACCCTCTAGTTTGCTTCCTCATACAGGCGAAGAGACCCCACATACACACACACACAGACACACAGCTGAAATAAAACTCACCGGCTCTCATTAAACACCACTGTAGTGGTAATGGGTTAAAAACAAAAAGGATTTCGTTGAAAACGGATTGAAATGAGATGTATACCAAAAGGAAAGCCCAGCAGTGTGTGTGCGGGATGGTAGTAACCCAGGTTCCCATGCTTTTGCTGAGGAAGGTGCGTGGGAAATAGACAGTAATGAATAAGAGACCTAGGCTTCAGAAAGAACTGACCAACACCACTGGGTTACGAGCAATAAGGAAAAGGTTAAAAGCCGAGAAAAGGCGACCCCTGATTTTTCCAAGGTTGGAAGTCAGGCGCGGTGCTTTTTTTGGAGTCTTTTCTACAGCAGGCGTTGTGGGATGATGGTGCTAAAAGTGGAGACCCATCACACAGAGCTGAATTCAAACTGCTGCTGTCTCACAGCCATGAACCTCAGAGGCACTTTCCACTGGAGGATGAAAATTAACAACGGCTCATCTGGCTTTAGACGTTCAGTGGATTTAATTTGGCCTCCTGCAACCACGAGAAGGGCAAGGACCTATAAACGCCCGTCTGCTTGACACAAATTAACACGAAAGCTGACACGACTGCGGTGATTGATTCTTCATGTCCTCAAATTCAGGATAAAGTATTTTCTGATTAGGTGTATGTTGGTTTTGGGATGTCTGGAATCAGCTGGCACTTTGACTTCATTTGATTTCTTGTATGGCACTGCAGCAAGTGTATGATTTTTGTTTTTGTAAATTTCTTTGTTTGTGTGTATATCTATATATGTGTGTGCGCGCATGTGTTGTTGGACCTAGAGAGATGAAAACCAACCTGTGAAATTATTCTGATGTACCCATGATGTGATTTTGTGTAACATGCACGATTAAGGTCAAATGACATAAACATTAAGGATTCAGCATCATTCTGTTGAAGGGATTTTTAAATGTAGCTCTTCTTTTGACCTCATTCACCCATTGTTTTGATATCAAATGTACGCCCAGACCACGGTTTCCCAGAGTGAAGTTGTGTTATCTTCTACTTTACCTAATTCTGCGAATGTTTACTAAAATAATTTGATGTTCAAATAGTAAACTGTGGATGTTAAGATATTTTCTGAAGGACAACACTTTTTGGCCAGTCTTTGGAGAAGGTGTGAGATTATTTTTGAAGATTTTGTCATATAAGTTATGAGTTTGTACTGTGGAATGCGTGGTGTAATCTATATTTTGTATAAAAAAGAAAATTCAGAATATTAGCTTGACCACCATACTATGGCTAGTAGTGGCTCGGGAAAGTCAGACAGCGAGGTTCCAACGTCCAACATCCCGAGTGGCAGCTTGCAGCAGCGCAAAAGACTCTCATCTGTTTGTGACACATGCAAAAGCAAGATGCAGTTGGTGGCGGATTTGCTCCTGCTGTCCAGTGAGACTAGGCCGGTGATGACCACGGATGGCGTGCCAGTGGCAGAGACTTTTGAGAAGTGTCGGGATACAGTAATTGCTAGGACGAAGGAGCTGTCCATCATCACTCACGACATTCAGAGCCAACTTAACATGGGGAAATTTACTGAGGTCGGGGACCGGTTAGTGGAAATGGGCAACCTGGTGGTGTCTTTAACAGAGTTTTCGGCTCATGCTGCATACATGGCAGCAGTGGAGGCACCGGGCTCACATGCTGCCGTTCCTGGACTGGTGGATCGCTACAAGGTGACGCGGTGCCGTCATGAGGTGGATCAGACATGCTCTGTCCTCCGTGTAACCCCACTTTCTGATTTAACTCCCCAACTCCTCCTGGAAGTTTCCCAAAACATCCGGAGGAACCTGACGACTCTCACAGAGGCCTCGTCTCTGGCCAGTGAGAAATCCAAGGACAGGTTTGCCAAAGAGCAGTTCAAAGCCAGTGTAAAGTGCATGAGTACAAGCGCCACTGCACTTCTCGCCTGTGTCAAGGAGGTGAAAACAAACCCAAGTGAGCTGACACGTAATCGCTGTGTGCTTTTCAGTGGGCCGCTGGTTCAGGCTGTCAACGCGTTGGTAGGATTCGCCACTGAGCCCCAGTTCCTGGGAAAACCGGCTAATGTCAGCGGAGATGGTAAAGCGGTGCAGACGGCTGTGCTGGGAGGTGCAATGAGTGTTGTTTCGGCTTGCGTTCTCCTCACACAGGGTCTCCGGGACGTATCCCAGCATGCCGAAAACAGCTCCCAGATGCCTACATACCGCGAAAGGCTGCGCCAGTCCGCTTGCGCCGTCTCGGATGGATGCACGTTGCTATCACAGGCGCTCAGGGAACGCTCCTCGCCCAGGACTCTACCACCAGTTAACTCACATTCTGTGAATTAAAACAAAACCCATTACAGTTACAACATACCAAAGAGACTAATATTCTTTAACCCCATGTTGTGTGATCCTATTGAGTGAATGTAGTGAATTTTGTACAAATATGTCCGTCCAACTATTCCTGTGCAACCAAGGTGGCAGTTTTTTTTGCACTGGATGTAATAAAAAACCTAGCCGAAACTGACATCACAACATATTTCTAACTTGTGTTCACTCACTGGTAGCCACAGATGCTGTGGTGTTTCTGTATGTTGGACTGAAAATTCTCAAATGAAATTTAAAAAAAGTAGAAAGTTTACCTCAGTTTTAGAGCAGCAGACAGAGTGACAGTTGCAGTTGGTTGAGTGATGGATGTTATTAAGAAATGCAGTGCGAGTGGGATGCACGTTTGTGCTTTGTATTAATGTGTGAATCTCTTGGATGGATTAAAGCTGCTGTGAGTGTGTGCCATAGGTTTTACACTATATACAAGAATTACAATAGCTTTTTATTTTATTTTTATTTTTTTTCCTGGATCATGCATGTACTGGAGTATTTATTTCAACTTATTAAAAAAAAGTTGTTTCTCATAGAACGGTTGTTAGATGTCTCTGTCTTCTTCTCTGTCTTATGTCACTTGCCAGGAGGGCAAATTAATGATTCTTAATAAGATTGGGTCAATGAAAGTGATTGATCTTCAGAATGTCGCCATCAGTGTTAAAAGAGGTCATGATTCTAGAATTTACACGTCATGGAGGCCTTTCTCCAGTGACATTGAGTTATGTGGAATCAGTGAGAAAACAAATACTTTTGCAGCTGAATTGAAAAGGGCATGCTTTTGTGTGTGTGTGTGTGTGTGTGTGTGTGTGTGAAGTACATCATCGCTTTTTCCATTAGAAAATATCCACAGTAGGCTTGCATGGTGGTTTGGAAATGCCAAAATGTGAGAGGTTTGAATTAAATTAGGTTTAAAACACTTTGGGAAGTGCTGTTATAGGAAAATAAAAACACCACAGCAATTTGCCCATGCATGAAAGAATGTCTCGTGATATATTTGATTTGTTTGTAGTTTACTTCAGGAGAGAGATAAAAAAGAGAGGTTGGGGAGGGAATGACTGTTTATAGCCAGTATATGTTATGTGACAACAGAAGCTATAACAACTGTCTCACAGATGTTCTATGAGCGTTAATCAAATTACCTTATTTTGCAAAGGGGGTCTCTGTGTTACTGTGCTACATCATGTCCAATAAATGCATATGTTCCAGCACTTCCAGTAGGATATATTATCATTATGATTATTATTTTATTATTATTTTATTACTTGCATAATTTACTCACCTTCACAAAGCATCTGATTTTGTTATCACATAAGTTATAGCAGTTATTACTGCCAACTCGCCAACCTCTCTTTTTTGCTTTTAGCTTCAAGTTATCCTAAAGAAGCACATTGCCAGAAATTGCAAGAATTCAGGAAGCAAAAATGCCATACATCCCGAACACTGTCCTGTACTGGACATCATCCTGACTGTTAGGAAGTACTGCCACTGGAGACTCCTTCCATACATGATGGAATGGTATGTGGTGATAGGACAAATGTTAATATTGTAAGCTGCATGCCTGGGTAAGATGATGCTATAGACGATCTGAATAAATTTGAGAGTAAAATATCACATATATATGGTGGCACAGTGGCTTAGTGGTTAGCACTGTCGCCTTGCACCTCCAGGTCCTGGGTTCGAGTCCCTCGTTGGGCCCGTGTGCATGGAGTTTGCATGTTCTCGCCTGCTTGGGGGGTTTCCTTCGGGTTCTTCGGTTTCCTCCCACAGTCCAAAGATATGCAGATTAGGTTAACTGGTGTACCCATATTGCTCGTAACATGTTTGATTGTGCCCTGCTAAGGATTTGGAACCCTGTCCATGGTGTACCCCTGCTTCCTGGGATAGGCTCCAGGATCCCCACAACCCTGTACAGGATAAGCGATATAGAAGATGAAGGAATGAGTGAAAAATGAGTAGAGTTCTTACCTGGCTTTCTACAAGTCGAATGTCTGATTACATGTGAAAGTCATGGCAGACCTTGCTAATGTTTACTCTAATTAGCATGCTAAAGCTCATTGAAACACTCTAAGTTTTGGGGCAGTGGTATTCAAATCTATAAAAAATATCTAAATAAGTATAATAAATATATCTCTAAAAAATATTCAAATCTTTTTCAACTCTACAGCACCCCAAAGTGGTCACATCATATTTGTTTTTCATTTGTCTAACTATATTCTGCACACAATTTAGTAAAATTAGCAAAGAAGTAGAGGAATAACAGAAAGAAATACTGAAACCATACTCTTGGCCTACTCAGAACGAGAGAACATAATGTCAGGATCACATGAGATATACACACAGGAGTTGTTTCATGTCCTGAAAAAGACCTGAAACACATGTTGATACCTTGTAAGACATTATACAGTAGAGAAGATTCTCTGATACCGGCTCTCCCTGTACAAATATCTCACAAATAAACAGAAATGTGGCAAGTAAGATTATCTTGTACCCATGAACTACTTTGATGGAATCATGGAGGCACAAATGCTTCTCAAATGTTGGTTTTCAAATGCAGCTCAAAAAATTAGTTCAAAATCTATTTTATTTGATTGACCATAATAAAGTTGAAGCTGAACCAATATAATCTATTTTAATTATTGTTGTTTCTTTAGTAACAGATTATCTGAGACTTGTGTGACAAATCTGGCACCAGGACGATAGCAGTGGGTCCTCTGGGTGCTGTGGGTTGCAGGGTGGGGCCTCCGTGGATATAACTTGTAGGGGGTTTATCTTTACCAGCATTAAGTTTTTTTCCGTGATTTATTCTGCATTGGCTTTTCTTTAGGATCGGACTGGACGAGCCGACCTCTCATCATTGATTATTTTCCTATAATGCAATGTACCTTTAAGATTTATTCCGTACTTAGATCATGGTTCTGGAATTTTTTCCATTTTGTTTTTACATAAAAATTGGTTTAAAATTGAGTAACACTGAAATGATCAAAGTTAAACCAGATTTTCTAGGATCATGTTTTATTAATCCTTGATGTCATCTTAAAAACGAATAAAGAGGCGAATTAGTTTGTTTGTGTTGAAGAATATCGGTTTCCACTATATACGGGTCAGGTTCAATAAAATAAACTAGGCTTTAAAGTATTGTTGAACAGATATCCTACCCTAACATGGTGCCGATTTGCTGATTATTCTTTGATATCTGAACTCATGATAAACTTTATCGTGTGAAGGTCCAGCATGCCCAAAACTTTACAGCACCACTACACATGCAACAATCATTCCACAGGCATGAGTATAAATAATCATACTGCACACTCGGGATTTCTCTAGATCTATGGGAATATCAATGACCTATTATTATTGAGTTTTATTTGCTTTTCCTTTCCCCGCAACAAAAATGATTTGAGCAAACATTAGTTCTAATAAAAGAGTTTTTATATGGACATATTAACACATACCGTTGATGCTTTTGCACCGCCCCTGTTTTTCATTCGTTAGTGACCTGTATCCCTTTGTCCTCATTTCCTCATGGTAAAAAAATGAAACTGTTGTGCACAACAGGAAACTGAACGGCCTCTGCTATCAGGAGCGGCTTCCTTCACAGCACTAACCGTCGGTGTAATAATTTCGACCAAGGTTTCGCCCATTTCCTGCTCAAAGGAGGGAGGTTAGGGCGCCAGAAGTCTAGGGCACATTATAAAAATGGGCTTTAAAATGTTATATGTCAGGAGACTAGCAAGAGAGGGTTAATTAGTTAATCCTCTTGACGGGTTTATTTTGTGTGTGTGTGTGTGTGTGTGTATGCATGTTTCACATATTTTTCACATGTAGTTAACCTTTTACATGCACTGTGTGCTGTTTTTATTTTACACATGATTTCTTATGTCAATTTCACACGTTATTTTTCACAAAAAGGGGATTTATTAATTTTTTTTGATTTATTAAATGAATAATTATTTTTCACAACATGGCTCATTTATGTATTTTTTTTCCAGCTTTAACCATATGATTCTGGTGAGGGTGGTTATAGATCCAGTCTCCTGCCCATCACCTGGCACAATACACAGGCACCATAAGCAGGCACTTTTGCACCCCTTTGGCAATTCTGAGTAGCCAACGAACCTTCTGCTAACCCCTGAGAGCCTGGAGAATAGTGTGCATGAAGAACATTCATAACTCTGCACAGACAGTATTTATACACCCTGAGCCAAATTACTTTAAGCACAACTGCTACAACAAACAAAATTACAAATAATAATAATAATAATAATAATAAAAATAATAATAATTCTGGACATTTATTAATGGATAGATGTTTTATATTTAATTAAATACACAAACAAGTAAACAAATGTTTGGATTACTTTCTTAGCCCTTAATTGACTCATGTGACAGGACTCATTAGACAGGTTAAGAATTGTTATTGGGAATAAAAGTTCAGAGCATTACTTACTAAAGTAAGTTTTAATACTAAACAGCCTGGCACGCTCCTTATTTAAAAAAAAAATCTATTAATTTAATTCCTACAAAGTAGAGGAAGGCTATAACTATACATCATAATTCTGTGAAGGTAAATGATGGATGTGAAGGCAAGATCTGATAGATCAAGAATACATGACACCAAAATGTTTTAATTAGCTTTGAAATCTTCTTTGTAACATTGTATCAGGGTCTTTCATTCAACAGTATCCCAAGTTCATTTTGTGAATCTAACTTTTAAAAATAGACCAGTACCAACAGAGTCCCAATAATGTTGCCAGAACAGTTTGACAACCAAAATCATTTCTACAGTGGCCTCCATCAGTTCTGATCTAAAATACCTTGAATTGAAAATATTTGAAATCATTTGCAGAAAAGGTTTGGTTTAGTTTGTCAATTGGCCAGTGGTGCCCAAAATTTTGCATATATCTGTACATTATTGACTTAAAATTTTTACAGTTCTGTATCCAGTTCCAAACTTAATACTGTATGTGCACACATGCTAGGCTTATGTAGAACAAAATTGGTTTAAGTTTATTTGCTGGACTCCACACCACTTGACACCACAGTCATTGTCCTTGTTACCACCTGCCAAAAAGGATCCCTCATTTGAGATGTAACAAGAGAAGAACACAGAGTCACAAAAGTCATTATTTATGGACTAACCTGATCAAATAACAACCATTCTGTGCCACCATAACTTCGCCTGCTGGCTACAGACTTTGATGTAATTACGGTTATAGAATTTATCATTCTTAACAAATAGCATTCACTGGAATTGCAAGTTTACAGATTAGAAGGTTTATTCCCCCTTTTCATTTGTTATTTTATTGGAAAACGGAATGTGTATCCTTAAGTGGATGAATTTATTTCCTCATCCTTGACAGCCAGATAACAATCCCTGGCCATATTTCATGAATGAATGCCAGGAAATTTGACTCTCAGAACCAGGCAGATGTCTCAACATGTACCATATTTCGAACACACCCAGGTCATCATGTAAACAAAATTCTTGGAGAATGTCAATTAACTGTCCAGACATTCACAGTGACTGGTTCATACTTGTAATTGGATTCATTGCTCTGAACCCGTTACGGGTTTGTGATGCTTTAAAAATCTTTTTAGCAAACATCTGTGGGCCAAGAACTGGTAACATGTAGAATTTTTTAATACATAGCACTCCTTTGCTATTCAATCTCTAAATCAGGAGGCAGTCCCTAATAATGTCATTAACATCTGTTTAAATGTCATTAGCATACGTCTGTCTGACCATGAATCCACATGCATATCAGCTAACTTATTCCTAAAAGTGTCTGCACCAACAGTGCTTTTTAGATCAGCTGCTATGAGTATGCACACCCCTGTAGTAGTTGTCATCCTTGACATCTGTCCAGTATATTCAGCTCAAATCATCCATGATTCCTCCCAGTCTAAAAGGCCTGGCAGCATTTCAAACCCAGCTGCAATTACTCATCCTTCTCCTCTGGCTGACATTCATATCATGACCTGATCTGTATTTTATTTGACCCGCTGTATTCCTTGCACTATTTCTCTCCTTGTCCAGGGCTATTCTTATGTCTCAACAGCTCTTCTCTGGCACATGTTATACAGTAGCGTCTTTGTGTGGCTCACGCCCAAATGCTGGGAGCTTCAGAATGGGCCACGTGGCCTCATGTTTGGGCTGAGCTCTTAGTGGAATAGCACAGCCACCTCTTTTTCTCACCACTCCTCCTTGTGTCTGTCTCCTTTTGCACAAACCCATCTCCATGCAGGGTGGACATCTTCCTGGACTTTGGTTTATTGTCTGCTCAACCTTCAGAGAAGCCCAAAGGTCAAGTCACACACAGGATCTTAGTTTAAAACCATTAACTTAAAGAGAAAAATGCTCCACCTGTGCAGCTGACAGAACCGGAAGACTGCTGATTCTAATCAAGCCTGGTAACAAAAGGAGTTTTTCCCATGAAGAGCCCAGGCAGGTGGTTGGCTGCCAAATGCGCACTCATTAGAAGGGGTGTTCACTCAGCGTCTTTGTTTTTCTTTTCTTTTTTCTTTTTTTCCTTAAGTTGAGCCGACAGATGGAAACATGATCTTAGCAGCATCATGTAACCAGGGCCCTGCGTCTGCAACTGGATCTGATAGAATCAGTCCTTTGGGACCAGGGTTAGGCAGCACTAAAAAAAAATGTTATGAACCTTTGAAGGTATGAGGCACAACTGATTTTTAAAGCATGACACTTTAGTGCTGATTTAAGAAAATGTGATGTTTTAAGATTACATTAACATGTTTCAAGGTTACAATGTAATCTTTGAGAAGTAAAATTTTACTACTAACAACTAGCTTTTCATAGAATGGTTACAGGACAAATGTCAGTATCATACTCTGCATGCCTGGGTAAGATGATATCGTAGACTATTTTGAATAACGTTTAGAATAAAATATCACATACATTTTAAATAACAACACATCTGGTTGTAGATTTTGTTCCCTAATAAGCAAGCCAGAGGACACAGTGTCAAGGAGAATCAAAGTAAGGAGGAAACCTTAAGAGGAAGAAGAATGGAACCAATCCTCTTATGTGTTAAAAATTACAATAATTCTAAGTTTGACGTGACATGAATATTTTGTGACTGTCAGTGGAACTGCAATGAAAGTATAGACTAAACAACCCACATCCCACCATTTAAATGACATATTTAATACTTTTAGTAATTTGCATTTTAAGAAGATCTTAGATGCTGTTTTATATGACTATAACATGACATTTTAATGTAAACCCAGAAGATTGTACAGGACTCTCCTTGGAAACTCAGGGCACAAGGCAGGGTACACCCTGGATCGGGTGCCAGTCATTTGCAGGCACAAGCATGCACACACACACACACACACACACACACTATGGGCAGTTTGGAAACCCCAGGTAGCCTACTCCCATTTCTTTGGACTGTGGGAAGAAACTGGAGTAGCTGGAGGAAACCCATCCAGCATGGAGAGATCATGCAAACTCTACGTACACAGACCCAAAGGCAGAATTTGATCCCTCAACCCTTCAGGTACAATGCCACAAAGCTTAGCACTATGCCACCATGATGTCCCCGTTAAAAGACAGTAGATGCAAAATTGAAACAAATTAGTTTGCGATCCAGTAAAAATAAGCAATTTCCTGACAAAGGTCTACACCTCAGTTGTGTAATGCTTTAGTCAGGAGCAGAAATGTAATAGACAATAAAGACAGATAATTATCCCTGGCCCACTTTATCCTGTTGCTTCAATTTTAATCTCACCATAGGGAACAATTTTGGAAGCATATTCCAATATACTCCCACAGGATAATGATCTGTAAACTATGTGAGATAAACGTGTTGCGATAAGATCCAACATCCAACTTATGGAAACATCTTTTAATATTTAACATGAAGAAATATTGGTATTTAATATATGGTAAGGATTTCCTGTAGTGTTAAATATGCTTTAGTGGTGCTACAGCCTATAGGTAACAGTCAGGATAATCTATTAGAGGCATATTTGCTAAATAGCTAACTATCTAGCTGGAGACGTGTGTAAATTAAGTGAGCTAGCTAGCTAGTGAACTTAGCAAACTGCTGAAACACCAATCATTGGCTTATTCAGCTAGCTAACACAATATATATGTTACATACTGTTGATAATCAAGGTTCACACCAGATTAGCCCACCTGGTTAGATAGCAAAAGAAGAGAATAGAAAAAGAACCATTTTGTGATTAGCAAAAGTATAAAATGTAAAGTAATTACTCAGTAGTTTATCACTAGATGACATAGTTATTGGTAGATAGTTTTTACTGTTACTTTTACTCAAGTAGTAGTTAAATTTTAATTCAGTACATTTTATTGTCAGTACTTTTAAGTCAGTTTATTTTGTACTTTTTCCACCGTCGTGAATCTTACAAGGCTGAAAACTCTTTAAAACATTTACAAACAACACTTTCAAATGTTTTCAAATGAATTTGTTCTAAAGCTTTCCTACATGTGCCATAAACTTTTAAACAAAAAAAAGCAAAATAAAAAAAGTAACCAACATCCCAGACTCGAGGTGCTATATCACAGGCCACATCAGTGTTGCACTTCCTTCCTTGCCATCCACTGGTCCAGTAATGAGAACCAGCGAAAAGGCTGCCCTATGGGAACATTCCTTAAGGATGATGTCACCCGCCCCACAGTGATAGCCTAAAATTATGAGCAAGAGAGTTACTTATGAACACAATGGAGAACCAAGGGTATGTGGATCCAAGATCTGCTTTCGGGTTAGCACGTTCATTTCTCTGTAGTAGTATTGTCCTACTGTAGTATTCTGGCTAACGGCAACCCTAAAATAGGTAGTGCCCCGCCACTACACACACACACACACACACACACACACACACACACACACACACACACACACACACACACACACACACACACACACACACAGGGATTCCTGGACAGCCTGTGTTTACATACATACAGTAGAGTGTGAGGTTTCACAGACATATTCGAGGCTCTCTAAAGGAGTGTAAATCGTCTGGCGCTGACTATAATGTCATAAAACTCTCCAGAGTCTTCAGTGTTGACGAATGCAGGTTTTCACTAGACAGCATGCTGAGGATAGTGGAGGAAAACAATGTGTGTATGTGTCTGACAAAAGTGAGCACAGACGGGCTCGCACCGAGGCTTGGCAGCCATGCAGTAGCTGTGTGTGAGTGTGTGTACATTTTTACTTTATAATACAGCACGATGTTCCTTCTGCAGGGCAGCCAGAGTGCAGGTTCTTCCTCTTGGCACGAGTGCTCAACCCTGGCTGTTTCTGGACCTCTCAGAGTCTCGGTGTATGATGTTTCTTTATGTATGTGTCTCTCTGTATCCTTTTTGTATCTATCATTGTGTCTCTTCTCAGATTCTCTCCAAATCTGTCTCCACTAGTATCTATTATTGTTTCTGTCTTGTCTCTTTCATTATATCTTCTCTTCTCTTCTCTTCTCTTCTCTTCTCTTCTCTTCTCTTCTCTTCTCTTCTCTTCTCTTCTCTTCTCTTCTCTGTGTTTACGCCGAGTGTGTCAAAAACATATATTCCTTATATATGCTACATAAAACACTATCAGGTGTATCACTGTCATAACTTCACCATGCATGTATATTCACTATATAGGGTCATCAAGAGCAGAATTCGCCCTATATGCCATTTTAGTGGCAGGTTTCTCTCAGGGAGGACTATATAGCTCGATGCCTGATTGGACCTGAGCAGCTGAGGTTGGAGGACCCAACTAATAAATATATATTGTATGTTGTACCCTATATATTGGAACATCATCATTAGCAGCAGCAGCACTATATTGAACATATATCTAAAGTAATTAAAACATCATCAATTCACTGTGAACACCAAAAATATTAACAATCCAGTGCAGATGTGTCCCAGACTGCACACATTCATTAAAAAGGTCACATTAAGACCATCATGAACACCACACTAATATCGTCCCCTTGTGGATGTGCCCCAAATTGCACGCCCTATTCACTATACATTACATAATGATTTTTGCACCTCACCATCATCAGTCCACTATGACCTTATTCTGAACTACACAGCATATTGATTATATATGTCATATAGAGTAAGCCCGATGACAGATGTCTCTGCATCATCAGTCCCTTGTGTTCCAAATCACAATCTTTATTTGTTTGTGCCCGTAACTTCATTCGCGTGGAATACCCTAAAAAAAGCTGAATCACAAACCAAAATAGGTTCTCAAAATCCGTATTTGCAAACCAAGTCAAATATTAAGTAGGTATAATACAACGAAAATTCAAGTCAGAAAGTGAATTGCGATTAAATAAAGCCTATATGTTACCTCAAGCTCATCCAAATACTCCTGAGAAACAGCGCCATCTGTCTCAATAAATGTACAATATATATTTTTTTAAAAAGGGAGTTTTCCATTTAAAATTCAAATTAGCACAACTTCTCTTCCCATGGGCCGACTGTGATAAAACAAAGCCTAGATGTTACTTCAAGCTAGGCCAAATATATCTATGAGAACCCCATTAAAATTTGTTCAGTAGTTCTTATGTGATGCATGCACAAACAAACAGAAAGACAAAAATTCCAAAAACCATCCACATGGGTTTTATTACTAATCTTACGTCCCCCCAAATTTTTTTTGCAAATATGTACAAATATGCCAACTTTATAGTGTTTCTAGAGGATCTACTGCAAGCAACAAAAACAGCATTAATGTCTTCAATCAATCACTTATGAATATATCCAAAACCAAATTTTCTGCTTACTACATAGACAACATAATCATTATTTCTCATCAGTTTATTGTGGCCATATCTCAAGTCACAAGCTCATTAATGCAAAAATAATACAAACACTATAGGCATTAAAGAAAAAACAAGATTACCACTCCATCACAACATCTACAAACAACATGCAATAATGCATTATGGGTGTGCCCATGTATCACTGTTTGGACACTAGATAATATAGTGTATTGTGGGATTTCAGGAGTGCAACAGTCTCATATGAATGAAATTGGTTTGTCTGGTCAGGGTGGGTCCCTGGAACACAGGAGACAACCATTCTCTGTTTCCCTCTCTTTCACTCTCTTACACTCACTGACGTGCACGCACACACACACACAC
>JAAGKR010006292.1:19535-44080 GCA_011419295.1 Clarias macrocephalus | reverse complement strand
TATATATATATATATATATTATTATTATTATTATTATTATTATTATTATTATTATTATTATTATTATTAACTTGTCTACATGTAAGTATCAGGAAATAAAAGCTAAGATTCTGATCTATCATCTTATACCTAAAACATGGCACCTTTTTGAAGCCATAAACATGTCAAGTGATTTTTCTTTGTTTTGGTTCTGTGTATATCAAAAAAAAAGGATTTTTTTTCTTGTTGTAATAGTTTAATATTATGGGCGTGTCCCTGTTTATATTGAGGCAGTTATGAAACTGACAGTCATGTACTATGTTAATCAACTCATTGCAGATTCCAAATGCATTTTTACATGATTTCTAATTACTGCATTCAGTCTAAAAGTCTTTATTTACATGTAATCCCAGCCAAATGTCTGAGTGTACTAGGAGGGGCAGTTAGTATGACTGTTATCATACTGAAATTACCCAGAATCTTGTGTCTGCTGTTAGAAGGAAACAAATAACTACCATTATTTTACCATGCCATCTGTGTGATTAATTCCTCTGTTTATGTTTTACCTATCTATACATATAATAAAACTCTAAAGTTGGCATGTCTGTACATTGAAGATATTCACAAAAAAATAATTTGGCGGGATGTAAGCTTAAGAGTAATAACACGCTTATTACTCAGTATGGTTTTTGGAATTTTTATCTGTCTGTTTGTCTGTTTGTTTGTGCATGAATCACATAAAAACTACTGAACAGATTTTAATGGTGTTTTCACAGGTGTATTTGGCCAAGTTTGAGGTAACATATAGGCTTTGGTTCAGAAGAGAAGATGTTACTTTAAAATGCAAATAGAAAATGGCCTTATATCATTTAAAAAAAAATTGCCCTTGATAAAAATCATTGCTTCAGCACAAAATTCAACAGATGGCGCTGTGCATTTTTTATTATGCGCTTATTAGTGTGCGATTGAAATCTACTTAATAAATGCGATCTCATACTTTTATTCCGTACACTTCACGGTAACAAGTAAAAATTTTAGTTCTTTCCAAAATTCAACAGATGGCGTTGTACATTTTTTTAAATGCACTGAGTGTGCAATTAAATTCCATGCGAACAAAGTCATGGGCACATCTAGTATTAAATAATATCTGTCTAATAGAAAAAAAGTCATTTCCCAAACGGCTTAAATTGCTGTAGCAGATAAATATAAAATGCACTTATTATTATTCTGCTATGAAAACAGATCAGTTGGAGGACCACTTTTTGCAACCACCATACTGATGCTGACACAGAAAAAAGTGCATAGAAACAGGAAAAAAAATAACCCTGTTTAAATACTTGACTGACCTAAGCATCAATTCGACTGTTCTTCATGGTCTCAGGGTCAGTATATAAAATTGTGTTTGTGTGTGAGAAAAACAAGATCCAAGGGGTTGGTAAAATTCTAACTACAAACGCTCTATTGTTAATTATAATGCTATATCATCCACATTATGAGTTAGGAGCACGCTTGTCCATGCCATTGCATAGAAACTGCATGATTAATGTGGATCTTTTTTAAAGACTGCAGCAGACCATCTGTCACACTTATAGTCAACTACATACAATTAGGGATTAATAATCCGGATTAAGAGTTTCACATTAATCTGAGACCTTATTAGGATGTGCAGATGAGAACAGTTTATATAAGCACACTTCTAGCAAATGTCAAACAATATGTCACAAATATGCAGCAATCTGTCTTCAAAAAGCTAGAGGTGTTGACACAAGCAGTGAAAGTGTGCCTGCATGTGGGTGTGTGTTATACTGCTTCGTTTTCAGATGGATGGAGCAATGTCATTAGTCACAGCCCTTTCCCTCTCATTAGCTCAGCCGGTCGCCATGGCAGCCACACAAAGGCCGACCCCTCCTTGCCAGTACATGGAGAGTGACAGGCCAATTAGAAGAGGGCACACTGACACACACTGTGATTACTGCTCAGACACAGACAGAGGAGCGACAGCCTTGCAAAAGAAGATAAACGTGATGTCCTTGCAGTATTTCCGCTCAAACATCTTTAAAGCTAGATAATGCATGAGAGAAAGAGAGTTCTGGTTTAAGACTATTAACATGACTGTTTACCAATAAGGTGACTGACACACATAATGTGGAGATCAAAGCACCTACATTATCAAATGATATCACATAACATGCTAAACCTCTCCCAGCTTTAAATAAGCCATTAAATTTTATTTTGCCTCAGAGGGAAGGGTCACTGCAAATAAAGTTATTCCGATGGATAACCTTTATTATAGGATAAAAAAATTATAACAGCTCTTCTGATGAAGGTGCTGATGAGGGCTCACTGATTGGGCAGAATTTATCAAATTTGCCCTTGGCCTTGATTTCACCCAAACTGAACACCTGTGCAAGATTTGGACTGATGTCTTAGACAGTTTTTTTTTTTTTTTTGAAGAATAATGTTCCATCTCTCCAAAGCATTTCCAGAGACTTGTAGAAACTGTGTGCTTTGATGTTTTGGAGACCTAACACCATACTAATTCATTGTATATTATTTCTTTCCTTTATCCATCCTTCGGAATGTATTGCTTTTTTTTTTTTTTTTTTACTTTTTTTTTTTTAAGATCCTCATGCAAAGGCACGTCGGGCACTGAACACTCTCTACAATTTTCTTACATGGCTGGTGTTGCCAGCTCGAAGCCCAACTGCATCTGAGGAGTTGAGGGTAAAGAACCCAGCGATTCTGGGGCTCGAACCGGGGATAATAACACAGGATTGTAATCAATTTCAATCATTAAGGCTACTTTCCCATGTGCTATACTATATTTTAGAAACTACATATGAAATACAACCCAAAATGACAGTGATCGGATCAGATCCCAGTTTGAAAAAGCCTTTAAAAATGCAGCCTCAATAAAAATGATGAAGTACACATGTAATCATTGTAATGTTTCATCCCGTTTCATGTTACTATTCCGGTTACTGTGTAGTCTGTATCAGTTGCATTTGATACAATCTGCATTTATATTTAAACCTGCCATTGTCTGACAGAGGAGTTCACCTACCATTGATGTAACAAATTAAGGTTTGCTTTCTTAATTTGCCATGCCATGGTTTCTTATTTTAGTGTTTACTATATTTCTCAGTCTCATATTTCTCTATATATCACAATCTCATTAGTACTGATAAATAAATAAAAAAGATAAATAAGTCCGGAGAGGGACTTTCCCTATAGTAATCTGACCAATGATGTCAAAACCTGCACCAAGGTTAAGGAACACAAGCAAACATAGACATAACCCTGATCAGAGGTCAGTAGTTGGTCATATACCACCAAATGTACCTCAGTGCTATGATGAGGCTATTTCTTTGCACATACTGATTCATTAATATACTTATCATATATTTCTTTACAAATAAGTTCGATATGTCATATGCCCCTGTAATCTTGTGAATATAATGAATATTCGTAGTATTTACTTAGAGAATGTGGTTATCTTGTGGCTTGATTTAGAGTGTTCTCAAGTCTACTTAAGCGAAAGGAGAACCTACAACAATGCACCTCTCAGCAGAACATCCACCACAAAAATGGATTTAACCAAATACAGGGCAATCCTCGTAAATAAAAGTTGTTCCATAGGCTACAAGTTAACACATGTTTGACCCTGCAAGGCATGTTACTTTCTAAAGCACAATGACCCTATATTGCTCCAGCTACACTTTGGCTCAAAATGACATGAATGTATTAAAAAAAAAAATACTAGCTAAAGACACTCCTTAATTTTATTGAGAAGCTAAGACTTGAAAACTGCTGTTCACCAATTCTCTGCACCCTTTCTAAAAGACATAGAGCAACTGGCCAAAAATTAGCCATCAAGATCCATATGTGCCTGGTTATGGAAACACATCCCAGAATACTTCAATTATGCTATCAGCAAATTTAAATCTGATAATTGGGTTGTTTAAATTGTATTTGACAGCAACAAAAAAAAATACACCTTCAAATGTTGTATACTGCATAGATTAAATGATTTCAAATGAAAACTATTTCACTTCAAGGTTGTAACAGTCTAGGGTTAGAATTTCAGCCTGTATACTAACCATCGGTAGAACTGCTACTACTACTGCTTTACCAAAACCTCAGGCTGACCTCTGGAATACTGTGTAGAGTGGGGGCCTCACTATTTTAAGAAATGGGCCTCATTATATTTAATTCAATGGGAAGTGGGCACAATAACACAGCAACAGCTCTTCTTAATTATGTTCATTTATTGGCATTTATGAAATCATCCACATCTATCATGAACAACAAGAAGACATCTGTTCGGGATAGTTCATCATTACAGTATAAACCAATTAAACAACTGGCTTTTATACAACAATCATTTTCTGTGGGAGTTGCCTAGCAGCTTATGTGGCCTTTATGGCAGGAAGGGAGGAAAAATAGATAGGCATAGATTTTGCTGTTTAACAGACACATATTGAAATGTGATGTAAGAAATCAATCTGAATGTTCTATAGAGAATAAAAAACATATTTATGTAGTCAAGGCTCTTGTGAATAGATCTGTTCTTACGTAAATGTAACGTATCTGGGGAACTTAGAGTTACGATGTAGAGTTATATGTTTGAATGCTGTCTTCCCCCACTGTCACTGATCACTCAGGTCTGTTGACAGTGAAGCGCCTGGTTTCTTTACTTCCAAGGGAGGCCTCATGTGAGTGTTTTCATTCTGGCTCTCCTTTTAAGTTATGCTGTCATAGCTAGACCTGCAGGAGACTCTGCTGGCACTAAATATACATTGAACTTTATGTACGGTTAGCATACAAAACTGTACCTAGCTTCTCCTCCTCTCTCTTTCTATCAAGGTACACACAGCCCTCCTGAGTTACCAGTGATCTCAATCTCTTCTGCACTCCTATATGTGTCCTATACTACCAGTCTGACTCATCCTTGTATCCCATTTCTGGTTGGAGCTTTTTGCCACATGAAGGACTCTGGTTTGAAGCTGAGAATGGCCCAGTGTGGTCTGCTTGGGATGCATGTGGTGACTGAGGACAGTTCCACATGATAACCATGAAGATCACATTGAACTTATCTGATATGGGCAGGTTTTCTGTGACTTGTGACTGCAGTGACTCAATGGTTTAGGACTGAAATTCCCACAATCAATTTTGTACCCTAGTCTTCATTAAAAAATAAAAGTTGACTTTATATTAACTTAAACTCCTTTCCTCTTATATTGCTCTTTCAGTCTCATTGCACACATATATAGCAGGGATTGATTTACTATACTATCATACTGTCATACTATCTGTTATCACCCATAGGAGGACAGGTTCCCTGTTGAGTCTGGTTCCTCTCATGTTTTTAACCTATTGTCATCTCAGGGTTTTTCATTGCCACCGGTTCCCTAGGCTTGCTCACCGGGGACAGACTGATAGTTATAATTGGTTTTCCTTCCATTCTGCAAATTTATTTTCATATTTTTAAAGTCTGTGAATCTGCTTGGCGACAATGACCAAAAACGCTGTACAAATAAAATTGAGTTGAATCGAATTGAATATGTCTGATATGATGCAAAACATAACCTAAGAAAATCAAACACATTTTATGGGGGGGAAGTGCTTCATATTCAAAAATACCAAAGATAATCAAAGCTTTAGAATTGTTAAAGTAATTAATTAATTAAATAATTGGCCAAATTATCATTACAGGAATTTTTGTGTAAACAAATGTCAATTAATTAAATGCTAACTAATAAATATGATATTAGCGGAATAACCGGATTCATATTATTTACCAACACTGAGCAACAGACTTTTTTGCATCATATATATGAAAGTTATTAATTATTATTTGCATCATATATGAAAGCTATTATATAATTATGAGATGAATAAAAAAGGACAATTAAAAGTCTTGACTGGCTACAGTTTTCAAGATATTTAAATTTCAAGAGGTTTCATTTTAGGCCTGTGAGTTACATATAATACAAAATTAATAAGAATTTGTAAATTTCCTATGAGACATACCAAGAAGCAAATTAAATATTAGATGTTTTAAAATGTACATAACATTTGCTTTATTTATATAAAAACCCATATTACAGATATGGTGAAGTTAAGAGGCAAGATTCAATGGATCAAAAGACCATTATTTACATTTTCGTATTAGCACTGTATTATGTGTACAATATATAGTGGTCGCCAAAAGTTTTGAGACATTCAATGCTTTAATGACATTCTCAACTTGTTTTTTAAAGTTTAAGGTTGTTGGTCTCCAAATTCCACAGATCCCAAATCTGACCAAGCATCCATGGGATAACAAGCCTAATCCATGGAGGCCCCACCAATGCAAGCCACAGCACCCAGAGGATCCACCCCTAACAACCCAGTGTCAGACACCACAGCACATCTCAGTTAAGATGATGTCAGCTAAGTCCCATACAGCCACAGATGGCACAAGGGGGACCTAAAATTTTTAAGTTTAAAGTTTTAAAGTTTTAAAGTTATGGCTGATCAAAGCCCTAATCAGAAAACCCAAATATCTTGAAAACCATAGCCAATCAATCATTTAATTGTCATGATTCATTCACCTATATATATATATATATCAACATACATATAGTAATATTTAGCAACTTTCCTCTCTGTAGTTAACAAAGTCTTAAAATTGATGTCCTTGAATTAAGCATTAAGGTTATAAATATATATATACGGTCTGGCCATCTGGAGCACCGGGAGTTTTTCCTGTGGGGTGCTGGCCAATGTGGGCCGACCCAGTCAGTGCACAAATATATATATTTTTTAAATGACGGAAACAATAAAAATGAAAATAATAATTAGTGCATCTCATTGATCCTTTCTTGATACAGCAAAGAAAGTGGATGAAAATGGGGAAAAAAGAAAAGCTGGACCTGGAAAGTTATGCGAAACAAAGAAAAAAGCTTTAGAGCTAGATGCTGTGAAATGCTTCATATTAATAGATTATGCCTTTGGTGTGAAGGGAAGTTGCAGTTCTGCACGCTCTGACAGCTCTAGCATTACGGTCAAGGATAGCGAGGCTGTATCCAGCAGCAGGGTCAGTGATGACGAACCAGTGGCTGCTGGCGATAACCAACTCTTCTTCCCTTCTCTACCCGAGCCGAGTTAAAAGAAGGCCAATGAAACTGAACAGGTAAGCTGAAATAAATTTCAATAGCAGCATTACCTCACACTGACTAGCTAAAATACTGTCTTTATAGTATTATATGTCATTATATTTTCCTATTATTAAGAGGTGTTAAAATTGATCTCCACATTATTGAGACAATGTATTATGATGTGGGAGGTGGTGGGCTGCTGTGGGTCAGGAAGTCCAGGGCCACTTTCTGGTCCCAGTCTGCCCCTGCCTAAGGGTTAAAGCTAAGCATAAGCTGATCAGCTTTAATGTAATCAGTGATATTATTGTCCATGTACATGTCTTTTTGTAATTTCACAAACTTTTGTTTGGTCGACAAAATTATATGATATTAGTTTCCACTGGATTGGTGGCTAAATATTAGGAAATTGTACAAAATTTACCTAGTTCACGGCAAAATTATAAATCTCTGTCTGTTATGAGAGCCATAGTATGGAGGGGGTGAATGAAACAGGAGTTTTGGAGAGTGCTTATGATATGCACGGGAAGACCTTTCCGTTTGGAAATAGCGTGGGATTATTAATTTGGAACTTAAAAGAAAACAAACGAAAACTGAAAACACAAAATAAACAGAGCTCCGCCGTCTACGCGAGAATGGATGGGGCTCTGAAAACTAAAACAAAAGCTTATATCCTCTTGGGGCCTATGCCCTTACCGAGGATTTATAGGAGAGAAAGAGTTTTGTGTTTGTGCTTTTATATCTAACCTGGGCGCACAAGCCTTAAGGACAGCGTGCCGCTCTCTCTCTTTCTCTCCCTCATCGCCATCTTAGGGAGACAGAGGCTGGGTCTTTTCCTCTCTCCCTCTCTTGAGGACGCTCTGTCTGTCTGCCTGTCTATTTTTCTTTCTTTCTATCTATCTATCTTCCTTTTTTTTACGTTGGTCATGATACCTTACCGGTGCTACCTAAATGATCTCACAAAGTGCCGAGGTATCAAGACCCTTAAATAGACACGTCGCCAGGTGTGGCATGTCCACACTGATTGCGGCGTTGCATGGCATATAAATGGCAGCGCCTCTGCCTGTTCAGAACTCCACAGGGTAGCAGCCTGAGGATCTGCCGCTCCAACCAGTACAGAAAATTTTCGCGCAGTTCTGCCCCTTGTGAGACCCGCGTCATTACACTGTCATTTTCTCTTATTACAATGGGGATATAGAAAGGCTTATGTTTACGCCTTGTTTATGCTAGGTTGTACTTCTTTTATCGTCAGGTAAATACACTCCCTTTTCGGTAATCAGAGAGTGAATCAGGTGAGAAATTGAAAAAGGACATCAAATAAAAAATGATAAATAAAACGACTCCAGCGTGTCAAAATTCTTATACCACTTTGGCACTGTTATATCAGCTGTGAAAATATGAACTAATCCCAGTAAACATATTCAGTTTTGATTTTCTAATTAATATCTATTGGTGCAGTTGTTTGTTTATATTGAGCAAGGAGTTTATTAGTAGCTTATTTAAAGTAGAATTTAAAATCTGCCACATAACTGTTTATAGTATCGCTTTTTCACACCATTTTGATTTTACTTTTGGTGCGGGTTAAACCTCTGGTTGATATCTAAGTACTGTAAAAGTTTCAATAAAATCTGTTCAGCCACATTTGCGTGATCCTGTGGCAAAATCTAGCTGGACAGACATACAGATATGCAGACATAAAAATTTTCTGAGATTGGTTTCGGGTCCTCCAATGTAAAATGTCATTAAAAGAACGAGCCCCGACCAATGTGCAAATAAACCTTTCTTTTCTTTATATAGATTTCGACTCGATTACTACTCCACAATTTGGTGGAAAGATCTGCCTAAGGAAGCCTGAGGTGGTCTCTGGCAGTAAAATCCTAAAGCACTGTATGATGGAAAGTAACGAGCCTTCAGGCTCATTATCATTGGCACAGTAGCCTAACTTGAAAACTAGAGCAAACTGACAATTAAAGTGTTTTTTTTTTCCAGCAAACTAAAATTACCCAAATTTGCCTATTGTTGTTTTGGAAGCATTTGGTTGTAAACCTTTAACATCAAACAGACACCCACAATAGACCATTACTATAGGACTTAGGGTTTATGCTGGATTAAACTAGTGCTAGCTGATTAAATAGTAATTCAGTCAGCTAATTGCTTGCTGCTACATGCTTCTGCAGGCTGGACAATGAACTGTGAAAAGCTATTTGCACAAATTTCAGAAGCTATATTTTGCTTCTCCTTCCTTTTGATGTATATGAAATGGAACAAAAATAATAAATGGGGCCAGGGACCATGACAGTGAAAGAAACACTGAGTGGGAGTGCTGTGCTTGTTTGATTTTTGATTCTCAAAATAACAAGATCCAGTAAGTATCTGCCAAAGTCACGGACTATGCCTTAAATTCCCCCAGTCTTGTCTTTGATGTACACATATTTTCAAGCATAGACGATTTTTAGACATTACAAACGGGGGGTGCAAGAAGCAGCACACAAAGCAGACACCGTAACTAGTCTACAAATAGAGACATCAAATGCACCAGAATCGCACATACCTCATTAATATCAATCTACTGTAATAAAGAAAACAAATGAAGATGAAAAAAGGGTAAAAAATTATACACAACATTCTCTTTAAATGAGAATACATTAGGACATTACCAGTTAAATAATATCAAAACACTATATAGCTTCTATAGCAGGAGATGTTACATTATCAGAGAATGCCTCAGATTTGAGTGATATAATTTTTCTTGGCCAATGCAGACGTGTGTTGTGCATAAATATATAACTGCATAAAGCAATCAGCTGATGCCATGAACATAAAATTTTTCATTTTTTTTTTTTTTTATTATCAATTTGTTGAAAATTACAGGGTTTTTTCCCCCTCAAAAATTATGAAATGGTAAATATACCATTTTGGGCAACACACTAAGTAAGTAAGTAAGTAAGTATATTCCAACCAAAAAAATGTATACTATATATGCACACATTCACACATAAAAACACCAAATAAAAATGGTTTATGCGCACACACGTGGTCACAGTGTTATAATAAACAGTACACTGTATGTTGACTATACGAGTGACGCGCACACTGAGCCCGAGCATGGGAGACGATCATCTGCTTGTATTATATATAATGTTTTCTACATGATTATTTTAATGAAGCGTAAAAATTTGCTGCTGGGTTAGAAAATGATATCAGTTTATTAATTAGATCTTCAATATAAAGTAGAAGAGCTAAGAAATTAGTTTTCTGTAGTTTACATGGTTTTATAGAAAGATAATCAGGACAACAATAAAAAATGCATTTAGTTACAGCTATCACCTAAACAACATTGAAAATAAAACTTAGAACTCAAGGTATGAATCTTACAGCAACAACACAAAAATGCTCATGATATGCACATGTAACTGAGTTCTGCTTGTACCATGTTTTATGGTAATGTTTTTCCTAGCAGCATAATAGTGGTGCTGCAGTGATAACTTCATATCACTCAGAGATCCTTGATAATCACAAACTGTGGGACGATGTGATGGTTGATTGGAGATTTATGAAAAAAGCACTCCTATTTGAGGCTAGTGGCTACTTAATTCCCCATTAGAGAAGCAGAGCTAACAGCAGAGAATCAGCCATAGTGCTGTAGAACACACAATGGTGAGGCTGAGGTGTTATCACCAGCCTGTGCAGTTAGTCACACAATTGAAACACAAACTCTTGTACTGCACAGCTCTAATCTGTATTAAGAGATTTTAAGCTATGACTACAGGAAAGCAATATATGACCAAAAGTATGTGGACACTTAATCATCATAACCAGATGTGCTTGTTGAACATTCATATAAACTAACTAACTAAATAAAAACATTGCTATTAATATGCATGTGATTCCCCCTTTCTTTAATAATAACTTATTTTGGTTAGAGTTTGGAGTCTGTCTGAGGAGATTTATCAACAAACGCATTAATGAGGTCAGGCACTGATGCTGTGTGAGATGGAATGGGATGAATTTCAGTTCATCCAAGAGATGTTCAGTGGTGTTGAGGTCAGGGCTCTGTATGGCCCACTTAAAACGTTCCACACCAACATCTCCAAACCTTGTATTTGTGGACCTTGCACTGTGCACAGAAGTCATGCTATAACAGCTTTAGGTTAAGCCCTACAATAGGTTTTGTGGCATCAATCAAAGGGGAAAAAACCACACACACACGTGTCCACGTATTTTTGGACACATAGCGTATATGAAGGTATCACTGTATATAACTTACTAGTATATTAAATGATATATAAGTCCATAAATTGTTTTCTGGAGTGCAGATCAATAGTTCTATAATAGGCCCCTTTTGAATTAAAGGTTGGAATTTCACATCGAGATTAGAGATATAAATGCTCTGCTAGGAAAGTAGTCTTTGGGCACAATAGCGACTGAATTATATAAGTGAAAATGATGTTTGTACCACAAGAGATTTTCCAAGAACCTACAATTTTTTTCATAGAAATGAAGTAACTTTAGGTATATTTTCACAGTAAGGACCAATGTCATTTTTATTCCTGTATCAACAGTACCAGGAATCTTTTTAGTTCTTCTTGAGAACAGGTATAATACTATAATAGAAACTACTAGAGGTTTCTAGGGCTTGCACACTGAGTACAGTGCAGAAGCAGTCAATCAGTAAAATATGATTGTAATGTAAATGTTAGACTCTTTGCCTCCAATTCACAAAATGTCACAGAAGTAGCCCATGAAGTGGAAACAATCGGAATTCTTAGGACTTGCATTAATAATTATTTTATATTTTAATTCATTGAATTGCATTACCAATATGAACATCTGCAAACATTTTAATGCTTTTAATATTATGGCTACATATTTAAAAACATCCAGCTACTGAATTTACATTCACATTTTGGAAATCAATCTCAAAATAATTTTATATTATGGCCACACTTCTTGTTACCTCCAAGTAGGATATCAATGCCACATTTATTTTCTTCTCCTATTTAAATTTTTCGTCTATCACTGAGAGCGAAAAACCCAAACAAATTATAAATCTTGGCCATAGTTTGGATTAAAATATATTATAGAATTTTAATGGATATTTTCTGCATAAAATGTTATTAAAACAAATACAGCAAAAGCATAATACAGTTATCAGGATGCATGGATTAAGCTTTTTTGAAAACCACTGCACTGAAGCATGTGCTTTTTTCAGTAATTCCTAATGATTTTATTCCATTAATTTTTTAAGATGTATGCTATCAGTCACATTAGCACACCCCTTTGAGATTTTTCACATGTGGCTGTGTATTCACCCAAGTGAATTACATAGTTGGTCCACAGTGTATCAGTTTCATTACGGTACATAACAAATGCATTTAATCTGCAACCTGATAAAAGGACATGTTTGACATGTTTCATGGACTGGTTTGAGATGAATGCATACAAGACACCAGTGGCCTCTATAATGGCGGACACTCACACTTTTTTTTTTCACAGAAAAGCTGAAAAAGTGGCATTTAACCCTTTAACAACAGAGTGACATGAGCATGACATGGCATGTTTTCATATCATGCTATAATTTTTCAGATAAGTTACTGTCAAACTGTTTTGTGATTCACTGAAATGCATGTGGGGGAAGAGAAATGCACTATGGAACACACTTGTTTTTTGTGGTCTTATCCTACAGAAAAGTTTTTAAAGGTGCCCTTTAAACAGTGGTTGATGGCCCACGTGATTGAAACTGAGCTCAGAACCCGCTACTCGGACTTATGTGTCACTGCCTTAAGCAGTATAATACACAGTACTTAGTCTGTTACACTCCACATGTGGAGATACACATTAAAAATATATTTATTTTGAAGATAACCAAATAACCTCCTCTGCATAATTATCTGCACCTGGAAATGTACTGCTCACCTTACTTATGCTCGTTGCAATTACACACATGCCCAAATTTCACCCAAAGATATAAGGTACAAGATCATGTTACCTCAAGAGACTTGAGTTACCTATGGCAGGTAAGTGGTGAAAAAAGAGAGATAGAGATATGTCTTTAAATTGAGTGGGGAGGTTTAATAAGATCTCTCAATATATTTACACCAATACAATTAATCACCTGAAAAAAAAATCAACATTTATGAATGCACATAATTAAAACCCAATTATAAAGAAGCATACTTGCTACAGTCATTTGTACAACACTGCTGAAACTAATTAACAAGGATATTGGCTGTTACTTTCCACATATGGGGATTCACACAAAAAATATTTTTACGCAACCTGATAACTTTCACATAATTAACTGCTACTGGAAGGTGGAACTGTACTGCTCACCTTTGCACCTACACACATGCATACAGACCACAACAGCAATACTGTAGCAACTGGTGAACAGGAAAGAAAGTGATGCTATAGTACTTTCACCTACAAAAATCCCAGGGAAAACTATCAATATTTGTGGGCCTATGGTCAACCTACATTGCATCTACACTAGAATAAGTCATTTTAGATCCAAAATGTACCTCAATGGAGAGAAGCTAATGTACAGCACAGGAGAATAGAATAGGATAGAGCTGCCAACATCTGATGTACCTGCAAAACTTGGCCAGGGTTTGGCTGCAGGGCTACTGATTACACCACTCTGCCAGGAGTGGGAACCATCACTACCTTATGAACAATGCCTCTCCAAGTATGTTGAGTCTCATTACATCCTCATGAAGAAAGTCTATGAGATACACCAACCCATTTCTAACCCATTTCTAAGGGATGGGAACAGGCGAACTTGTCATGCCACTTCTTTCTCCACTGTACAGTGAACTCCACCAATTCTGTAGCTCCATTAAGGCCACCTGTTGTCACAATGACACCAGCCTAAGGTTCTCTTATCCTAACCAAAAAAGTTGAGATCTTGCCCAAACCTGAGGGAACTGTTCAATTAGCAGGGGGTGTAAGCAAGAGCTGGAAAACTGGGCTGCTGATTGGACCTCCACTTTTCAATAATCTGCTGCAAAGACAAAGTTAAAGTTCCACCTCTCGTGACAAAATCAGTGGGTCTAATATAAGCAGATGAGATTTGTCTGGATAAACAGTCTAAATTTTTCCTTGCTGAGGCATATAGCAAACATGTTGTGAAATGCCAACAACTGGTCAACCCATGTCTGTTCTGTAGCACTCAGCTTAGCTGTGTCCAAATGACCTAATGGATTATCCAAATGTTTTATTATTATGGGTCTGTCCAAACGATGCACTGCTGGCTTCAAAGCCTCAATGATATAGTATTAACTTCTAAAATAAAATTAGCAAAAGAAATATAGGTGCCTTTACAAGCCTTACCCTCAACCCCTTAAAGATGACATTTCGTCGTTCTAGTTCTGACTGCACTAACGTCTTTCGAGCTTTGAGAACCCATCGATGAATTGATGGTAATAACTGGTGAAACCTAAAAAGGAGCACAAATCTTGAAACAATTATGGGACATGGACAATTGGGCACAGGGGATCTCATGTCTGAATCAGGTGATATTCCATCCCAGGAAACAATATGGCCCAGACACCAGACTTCAATATGACCTTTAAGCTATCTTGTTGCAGTCAACTTAGTACTAACTTTAGGCAGCTAACATGTTAATCTAAAATTAAAGAAAACACTATAATATAATTAAGTAACATTGACTGGCAGTCCTCAACACCAAACATAGTGCACATACTGTGGCTGTATGGTCAAAGGCAATCTAATTCAATTTAAACAGCCCAATGATATACAAAAGGCAGTCTTTAAACATGCACTGTCAGTATCAGAGATCTGATTACATCCACTTTCCAAATCCATAGTGGTGAACCACTGTGGACCAGACAATGTATCTAGGGAATAGAAATGCAGCCTTTCTATTTTGCTGTTGGGCTGGTTGTAATGAACACATAATGTAGGTTGCCACTTTTTTTTCACCAGCACAATGGAATAGGCACATAATGCCTTGTCAATAACTTACAAAAAGAAAGAAAAATATATAAAAACATAGGTTATCACAAAGCTACAAGAAACGAACCAAAAGGGGGAAAATAATTATTCCAATATAATTAAAATCTCCAGAACCACAAACAAACATTAAAAGGACATCTTTCCAATAAGCAAACTAGGCAGGGCACTAGGTCTATGCACTAGGTGAGTTTCCGGTGTCAATATGATGTTAAAATCTTGCCATCTCATATCAGGATGTGGTCACTGCATGCAATAATGTAGGGTTAGGAGGTAAACATCCTAAAGTTTATTACAAGAGGAGTTCAAGTCAAACTGGGACTTGTTGGCTCACAAGCAGAAGAATGAATTCATAAAACTAATTGACATTTACAGAAAACTTCAAGCACAGTATGGTGACGAGTCTCTTAGCCAAGGTAAAACATTAGAATGGTGCAAGCATTTTAAACTTTTAACAAGTGAAACATCTGATCCTTGAAATTTGATGGATAACTTGTTGCCATCTTGCAGTAGTGATTCTTCTGTCTGCTGGAACGGTACGTACAATCTTTCCAGAATACCTGCATTTCTGGAAGGTGGGTGCATGTTGGGGACCAGGAGAGATCTCTGCCAGTTCTGCCAGTTACACTTAAAAGATTTACACACGGATTATGGCATGCCTGCTGACCCAGAGAAAATGGTCAGTGGGCAATAGACATGTTTGAGGAGGAGGAGAATTTGGGCAAATATGACCGCAAGCCAAAGGTAAAGATTGAGCTGCCTGACAATGCAACTCTTTTGTGCTACAAAAAAACTATGGTTGTGAATTTGGACGGAGTGATACATTAATATGGGGACATTTAGGCATTTGGCAGACGGAGCAAAAAAAGTGAAATTCCATCCAGCAGCCAGTGGACACCTGTCATGTTGAAGGAAACAAAAACTTTAATTGGGCTGTGTGTCACCATACTGGCATTCTACTTGAGCCATAGACAATAAAAAATGCAGACAATAGAAACAGCTTTTCTAGACCACTTTTCCTAAAGCCATGGGAAGAGAAAGATTTTAAATGATCTGGGCGTTTAAACAATAGTATTTAACAATAGTTTTAAAAAAAAAAAGAAAAGAAAAAAAAAGAAGTCACAGAAGACAATGATTATCAGGTATCTCCGCCTACAAGATAACCAACAACATTGGAAGTTAAAGGGAAGACTAGCCTGTCATAGAGAAGAGAAACCCGGATCCACTAATGGATTCGAATCCTTCTGAATCACACACTGAACGGGTCCGGGTCTCATGAGTCCTTTGAATCACTTGAGTCAGTAGGGATTCTGAATACATTTTCCTATGCTCCCTCCACGACTGTAGGTCATGACAGACATTTCCACTGTTTGTCACAAAATTCCAAGTTAATGCAGAACATGAGGGCACACAGGAAAACAGTCTTGCTCACCAACATGGCCAGACCTTACTATAGATTCTTTCTCTCCATTTTCATAAACACTTCCTACCCAGGGGTGAAGCTTTTTGAGAACATGAAGAGACATGGACAGGATGTGTTTAGCTCTGTTAAAACTAACAGAAAGTTAATCCCAAATGATATAATGCTGAGCAGGCAAGTTTCCTAGGGGAAACCAAAAATTTTAACTGGCCTGAAAGGACATTTTGGTTGTATTTCCAGCATGACTTTTCGGATATTAAAAGCCTATCAAAAGTGCATTTGCTGGTTGTATATTTTCAGTTTCAGCCTCGCTCAAAGAACTGGCTGCCAGGTGCTACAAAGTTGTGCTTGAGGATGGATATTCACAGCCAAATTCAAGAGTGGCTACAAAGTGTGACTCTAGGACGTGTCACAGGAACTTGTTACCCCAGTGACAGCAAGAAATACTCATCAATCAACAATAAATGATGAAGCCACATCTGACTGTTAGCAACTTTGAGAAGAGAAGGGTCTGCAGGGAGTGTGTGCTGCCAAGGAGTGGCACTGAGACAAGTGCCCGTGCTGCCATCTGTACATATTAAGTGCTTTGGCAAGTGAGCCCATCAACATCTTCAGTAATATTATGAGGACATACGCTTATCTTTAAACATAAAAATATGGATGGAAGCACATTTATCAACATTTTCAATTCCATTTTTTTGTTGATTTTTATTTTGGTGAATGTTGACCAGTGAATTTTTTAAATAAATTCCTCAGGTTTTTAAGCAGTGCTTAGGATTTCAGGGGGGAAGTGAGGAAACTTTTATGTTGAGCTTTCTGGGTCAGACTCTTTTTCTCGGTTTCCCCAGGACTGGGAGAAGGCTACAGAGTTCCATAGACAAAGTCCTACTAAAGACTCCAGGGACAAAGGTGTATTTAATCACCGGCAACTACTCTGTAGTCTGAATTCCTGCTTGACATGAAATAATAAGATTTTTGTTTTGTATGTTGTTTTTTACATAACCAATACACCCCTATTATTTTTACCCATTTGGTAAAGTTTGTGCTGGCTAATCCCAGTTAGTTTTACAGTAGCGGCAGTATGCTAACAAACACCATAAGCTAATATAACATAAGCTATACAGTGTTTAATCTAATATTATGTCATGTTATTTGTCTGTATGAAATTAGCAAGGGATTTTACCACCATAATAACCCCAAACACAAGTTTGTTACCACATTGGGACTATGCATAAGCAAAAATGTTATGCTAGGTAACAGTACTGGAAATGCTTGTTTACTTGTTAGCTTATCTGATTTCTTATATACTCATCTTCTCATTGTAATTTTGGAAAAACAGCATAAACATCTAACTTAATAGTGTTTTTACAGTATAAATGTTTGTGTTCTCACTTGCTTGCATGTCATTGGTTTGATAACTTATTATATTGTAATGTTTTGCCATGTGAGGCCAGTCTAGTTATGTCCAGGGGAAGAGGACCCAGGTAAAGGTTGGCGCTATTTGTGCCAGCCATTCTGGAGCTGATAATGTTTAAAGACCTCTGGGATAACCCATTTTTTATTTACAGTAGTCTATTGAGCTCCAGGAGACACAGCCCCCTAGCCCCTGCCTTTTCCCTGGCCAGAGAACTCCAGTAGCTCCGGCAATTCACGCCAGTGAGTTTGGGGTGGAGCTTCTGGGTGAGCACTGAAGTAGTGGGTGGGTGAGGGTAGTTGTATTTGTTCGGCTATTGAGTTCAAATATCCACAATATTTCTCCATGATTGATTACTCTACCTTTAATAGCTATTATAAATTATAACAGAAACTGTGTGGCGTTGTTCTTTACTTATCAAAAATTGTAATCGTTGAGAACTTGAATGGGATGCTCATAATTCATCACACAAGCCTATCACTAAGTTCTTTATGTGTAACTTATGGTAGCAGCATTGTTTAATAGCTGCTTGAATGGGAAACGTTTTTTAGATACTTAGCTAAAAAAAAAAAACGCAAAGTTTTAGGGACACTTTTGTTCAAGATACTTGTGGATAAAAGCTTTTTAATAATAGTGCATAGATTTATGAAGACCCATCTAATTTACCATATATTAGTGTATTGCAGTAGGAGCTGGCAGACAATAGCCTTGCTAATGTTCCTTGGCATTAACCAAAGTTCTGCTCTTACTGAAATAGGATAATGTACTCCTCCAGGAAATAAACCTATCTCTGTTCGCTCACCAGCCCAAAGCTCCTTAAGCAATCTTGAAAGTGTATCTTCTCTGTCTCGATGTATTTACAGTCTGACTTTGACTAGTTACATGGCAGTGTGGAAGGCCAAGGCATGATAACCAGAACACAGTGAAATGCGTGCGGATGCGTGTGGTCACAATAAATGGTGCCTAGGTGCAGTGTCTGGTTATGAATTATTTTCTTTGCTATGCAGCCAGAAAATGCATCAGGACATTTAGAGATTGCTAGAAAGCCTTCTAATCATTATGATGAACTGATGATTACTGGGGGAGGTGAGAGTGAGAGTGAGACAGAGAAAGCCAAAGTCAAAGGAACACAGGCCAAGACAGAATGACACAGTGAATTGGGTGGGGGTGCTCACATTAACACACTATGACTTTCCTGAAATGCATGACACAGAGTCACATTTTCAAAAGTATACTTGATGGTGTTCTTTTTCTCAGAATGAGAGAGAACATTGTGTCTGGCATAGCAAAGGATTGCCCTCTCTTTGAGCTCATCTTTCTGTTTCTAAAAGAATGGTTCACTGACTTTCGATAATACAAAAAAAAAAAAAAAGAACTTAGCAAACTGATAGAAAAGAACGAAGAGGCCTTCTCTCTGTCACTTTCTATGGCAATTCTCTTCAGTCTACATTGACCTCAACAAGATCGACCACACAGAGGCACACAAAAGAATCAGGGGAATGGAGAAAGCTAAGCAATCCAGATAAAGCGGAATTATTGTTGTAGCGCATATTTTAAATTTAAAAGGGTACGAGTGTCTTTGGTCAGGATGTTGACTGGAAATAAGGAGAGTGTTATTGTGTGACAATGTCTGGAATTTATTAGAAGAAGAAACCATTATTTGTCACATATTCATTACTGCACAGTGAAAATCTTTTCTTTGCATATCAAAGCTAGTTAAGAAGGTGCCAAAGCATAGGACCAGCCATGATACAGTTAAGGTTAAGGGCCTTGCTAAAGGGCACAACACAGTCCAGCTTGGTGAAATGGAGCTTAAACCACCAACCTTCTGAGCAGTCAGGATCATTGTCCCTATAACACATCTCAATGGCACAAAAATAACTAATAGCAGCATGTTTATTTAACAACTGCTTTAATCTCAGGACATTAGCCTGCTGAGGAAGAGAGCTCAACAATTTCAGCTTGTTATCAGACAGACATATGTGTCTTTTGTTCTATAGTATACAACAGAACCACTTGAGGAAGGAGAGGGAAGGGAAGCAAATAGTATCAGAAGAACAACTGGGTCATGTGTTAGGGTATAGCAGAACATGAAATCCCTGAGAGGAGTATAGGATGAGGAGAAACACCCAAGAAAAGAAGAAACTGAGATGTATAATAATGGGAGAGAGCAGGCAGAAGATTTGCACGGCCAGGGTGTGGAGATATGAAAGGAAAACATGCTAGACACAAAACACAGTTGGGTGATGGCACGCTGTAATCGATTTTGAACACTGCTTCTGAATTTAGCCAATCACACAGGCGCTCTTATACTGCTCCAAGTTAGAACACTTACACACTGTCTGGCACCAGAGAGAGAGAGAGAGAGAGAGAGAGAAAATGCACTGAAGCTGAAAAAATAATGAAAGGAAGGAAGACAAAGCAGTGAGAGATACAAAAAAAAAAAAGGAATGGCGAGACAGAAGTAGATTGGTGTTGAGCAGACTGTGAGCTTCCTATTGTGAAAGACTGACCTTAAAGAGAGTGGAGCTTATGACATTGGTCTGCTCACTTTCACACAGTCTCTCACAAAAACACAGCATGATGATTTGGATACACATAACAATATCAGGTTCCTCTTACAAGGAGGGAAAAAAGATCCAATTTGAAATAGTAGATCATATGTAACCATGGTTACTGTGTTAATCAATAAGTAACATTCATCAAAAGAATGTCATCAAATTATACCCTATTGCCTGTTGCTTTGATAGTGACTAAACTTCTGCAGTTGGTTTGTCCAGGTATTACCAGCATTGTGAGGGCAAGGTTTATAGCACGTCTTCTGGTTCTGAAATGAATGAATAAATAAATAATCAAATGTCTACAGAACCAGTAACTGGGCTTAATAATATCAAAGGAATGGAACCTGATGTACTTTTCTGCTGTTGTGTGTTCTGATAAGCTTTTCACCATGGTTGTAAAAAAAAAAAAATGCTTATTTGAGTTCCTGTCAGCTCTGATCAGTGTGGTCATTCTCCACTGATCCTCTCATCAACAAGATGTTTCAGCCTGCAGACCATCCAAAGCGATTTTTTTTTTTAGAACATAATTCTCTAGAGATTGTTGTGTGTGAAAATACCAAAAGATCAGAAGTTCTAAAACACTCGAACCAGCTCATCTGGGTCCAAAAAACATGCCCACGGTTAAAGTCACTGATGTTTGATATAAACCTTAAGTGAAGCTTTATCTCCATTTTCTTATGTAGTGTGATGCTGGTACTCTTTGGGTTGCTGTATGTAAAAGCAAATAATAACAAATACAGAATGAAATTCCTAATACGCATGTGCTTCATCCACTTCTTCATTAATTTACTTTTTTTTAACCTTACTAATACAAAGTGCAAATGTTGAGCAATGATTGGAGGAATAGAAGAGTGCAAACATGAAAGAGTAAGAGAGATCCTATTAGTTTCGCTTGACAGATTTCACCTGTTTAGGAAAACTGTCTCAATTATGAACTGGCAATAAAAGATAGGTTTGCCAGATTGAACCGGCATGCTTCTCTCCATATGCACATGATTTGCCTCCACAAGGTGATTGATGAAGCAGGAAGGAGGAGCAGAGGGGAGCACAGACAGAAAGTGCTCAGCAGGTGCAGGCTGAGATAGAGGATGGCAAAACAGAGAAATGCTATTTTAAAATGCAGAGGATAACAAGGAAATAATGATGATTATATGCATTATGAGGTAACTTTAACTGCAGGTAATCATATCAAAATAAAATATGTTTTTTCATGCAATTAGATATATCTGTTCCAGTCTGCACAGCATAATTTTCTACTGCCTATATTTAAAGCCCAGGTAATAAAACATAAGCAAATACATGGTGTCAACTAATTACAGGAAGCAGCGTCCTGCTCAGTAAATATTAGTCAAAAATTGCCCCCTGATGGTTAACCTTTTATAACATCTATATTGCCTGGTCAAAAGGGGAAAAAAAATCACCACCTGTTTCTAACTAAGCAAATGGTTTTGAGTCTTCAATTAAGTAATTACCCAGTGATTAATATGTTTAAGCTGGTAACAAGTTATTTAACCCTAAATTATGCATTGAGTAGCTTCCTGCAGTATGTCGTAGCCATCAAACCTCAGAGCATTTTACCCATTTGCTGTTTTTTAATAAACATATATAGGTCTCAGGATTGTGCACATGGAGTATAATATCCTTTTATTCAGCTCAAAATAAGCAATATAATGACCTGAATTGTAGTTCATTTTAACCAACTTCCCAAACATGACCAAAAAATTTGGAACATCACGTGTATTTATGGTTGTTATGGGCTGTTTCGTTCACCAAACATTTTGCAACATACAGTAATTACCATATTCTTATAGTGGTACAGTATTTACCCTTTATAAAAATTATGCAAATTTTTGTTTCATCTGACATATCCAAAAACCCAAATACACAGTTTCATGTCTGAAGTTTAACAAACACCAGCAAGGCTTCTATTAAAAGCACCCTTTTTTTTTCACTGATGGCATGGGCATATTCCAAAATAACAAGGCCAGGATTCATTGGACACGGCCACCACAGAGTCCAGACTTAAACCTCATTGGAACATGCTTTACACAGTAGTCTGACCCTCACATCATCAATACAAGATCTTGGAGAGAAATGTTGTCATTGCAGAAGTTTTATCAATTCTATGGGGCAATTAACGCAAAAGGCAGTCCAGTGAAATATTTGATTGTGCACATTTTTTGGCTGGAGGTGTATGTGGATATGTACAGTATCATGATAAGTCAAAAAATATATCACTGTCAATATTTAAGTGAGTAGAAAACAAACTTATCTTGAAAAAAAACATTGTTAGCATGATTTTTTACATTTATATCTTTATTTTATTTGAAGTAATAAAAAAAAGGAACACCATGCAAAAGCTGGGACACCACAAGAGATGTGAGCTCTTAATTAATCTCATTGACTGTTCACAGTACTGTAATTGTACTACAGTAATACTGTAAATATTTTGCTTATATATAAATAATATACTTCCCAAACCTTGTACCAACAATCAGCATTCCTGGGCTCATGTAAGCAACTGCTTACAGTGTCACTCCAAAAAATACAATAATTAATGCCCACAAAATACAAGAAGACTATAATAAGATATGTGTTTCCAGGTATTCCAGTTCATAATGCAATTAAGAAATGGCAGTTAAACGAAAGAGTAGAGGTCTGGAAGGACAAGAAAACTTTCCAGGAAAACTACTCATAATATGGCATATATACTGTATAGGCAAACCCCTGACTGACTGCAAAAGCCCTATAGAGGGATAGAACGGTGGTGCGCTCTTCTTCTGTGCAGTGACACTTATATAAATATTTAATAAAACCTTTTTCTGCATTCTCAGAAGTGAATAGACATTTAAACAAGCCTAAGGCATTTTGGAAACTAGAACCTTTTGGTTGCGATTTTGAGGCACAGAGTTTCTTGAAAAAGAAAAAAACACATATACAAATGTTAAGCACACGGGTGGATCAATCATGCTTCGGACTTGTGCTAGTGCCACAGAGAACATTTCATTGGTAGAGATGAAAGATGGAAATAAAAAGTACTCTTGTTTAAATGTTAAAGGAATGAGTCATCTCTAAGCATTTTGATGATCTTATTCATCTTCTAGTCATTCAACTACTCACTATAACAGAAATTTGGACTAGGTGTGCAAGCATTTAAGTATTTAAAATATTTACATTTACATTCATTTATGTATTTAGAAGATGAACAAACCTTAAACTCTCACATATACACTCACCAGCCATTTTATTAGGTTCAGGAGCTTATTAACACAAATATCTAATCAGCCAATCACATGGCAGCAAGTCAGTGCATGTAGACATGGTCAAGACAATCTGCTGAAGTTTTAAATAGGCAAGAAAGTTGCTCCATCGTTGTTGGTGCCAAACGGGCTTGTCTGAGAATTTCCGAAACCTTTTGCTTCCATATTTTTAGAGAAGCCGCACACATACAGAATCATGGAGACAATTCTTTAGATCTCTCCCACACAAGATACAGTACCAACAGTTTCACTGTTTAGTTTATCATACACCCATTAAGATATTGTAGTACAGAATATGTGATACATGTTTCACTATGGAGCTACACATAACATCAGTGTAAAAGGTTCATGAGAAAGAGTTCTACAGATACAGTGGAATCAATAAACAAATCAGAATTTTATTGATTAAATACGGCATCATAATTTACAGTATAGGTTCCCTTTAAATGAACCCAAATTGGTGAGTACTCACAGAATAGTCGGCGAAGCGTCAGACAAGGCATGGGCGAACTCAATGACTGAGCAATGTGAAGCGCCATCTTGTTTCCTTTTATGCTTCCTGAAATAACCATATTACTTCCAGGTCCTAGTGCCGGTCGGGTTACGAGTGTGCATGACAGTACCCCCCTGTCCAGGACCGACTCTCGACGGTCCTGGGGTGGAGGATACCCGACGACGGTAGTCCCGGATGAGGACGAACCGAGCCGGAATCCAAGATCGCTCCTCGGGACCGTAACCTTCCCAATCGACCAGGTACTGGAGCCCTCTGCCCCGAGGACGTGAGTCAAGGATCCGGCG
>JAAGKR010006292.1:0-19485 GCA_011419295.1 Clarias macrocephalus | reverse complement strand
TCTTCTAGTCATTCAACTACTCACTATAACAGAAATTTGGACTAGGTGTGCAAGCATTTAAGTATTTAAAATATTTACATTTACATTCATTTATGTATATAGAAGATGAACAAACCTTAAACTGTCACATATACACTCACCAGCCATTTTATTAGGTTCAGGAGCTTATTAAACCAAATATCTAATCAGCCAATCACATGGCAGCAAGTCAGTGCATGTAGACATGGTCAAGACAATCTGCTGAAGTTTTAAATAGGCAAGAAACTTGCTCCATCGTTGTTGGTGCCAAACGGGCTTGTCTGAGAATTTCCGAAACCTTTTGCTTCCATATTTTTAGAGAAGCCGCACACATACAGAATCATGAAGACAATTCTTTAGATCTCTCCCACACAAGATACAGTACCAACAGTTTCACTGTTTAATTTATCATACACCCATTAAGATATTGTAGTACAGAATATGTGATACATGTTTCACTATGGAGCTACACATAACATCAGTGTAAAAGGTTCATGAGAAAGAGTTCTACAGATACAGTGGAATCAATAAACAAATCAGAATTTTATTGATTAAATACGGCATCATAATTTACAGTATAGGTTCCCTTTAAATGAAAGTGTCACGAGCTATCAGAGGGTAAGCACAAAAGCCTTAGCAGTTAGCCCGTGTAGCGTGGATGGTAAACCCAAACGCAGAAGCAACACGAGTAGGCAGGATAACCACGCAATTTATCTAAGAGCTCTCTTACACGAAGAGCTAGGATCTACACAAATAAATCCGTGTTCTAGCAACACACACTAAATCAAAGAAGCAACCCAAATCGGTGAGTACTCACAGAATAGTCGGCGAAGCGTCAGACAAGGCATGGGCGAACTCAATGACTGAGCAATGTGAAGCGCCATCTTGTTTCCTTTTATGCTTCCTGAAATAACCATATTACTTCCAGGTCCTAGTGCCGGTCGGGTTACGAGTGTGCATGACAGTACCCCCCTGTCCAGGACCGACTCTCGACGGTCCTGGGGTGGAGGATACCCGACGACGGTAGTCCCGGATGAGGACGAACCGAGCCGGAATCCAAGATCGCTCCTCGGGACCGTAACCTTCCCAATCGACCAGGTACTGGAGCCCTCTGCCCCGAGGACGTGAGTCAAGGATCCGGCGAACGGTGTAGGCGGGACCACCCTCAATGATACGGGAAGGAGGAGCAGGGTGGGTGGGGGGAACCATTGGTGAAGTGATAAAGGGTTTGAGCTGGAAGGTGTGAAATACCGGATGGATCCGGAGCGCCGCAGGCAGCTGGAGCCGGTAGGTGACAGGATTGATATGGAGGGTGATGCGGTATGGACAGATGAACCTGGGTGATAGCTTTTTGGATTCTGTGTGAAGGTGAAGGTTTCTGGTTGAAACCATACTTTGTCACCTACATTGTACAATTGTTCCGGCGGGTGTCGACGGCGATGTTGAGTGGCGTAGCGGTTGTTGGCCTGTTGGATGGCAACGTTTGCTTGGTTCTACAGCCGTCGACACAGGCTGACGGCACCTCAACCTCCGGTTCTTGATGATCGAACATCGAAGGTTGGAAACCGTGGCATACCTCAAATGGACTGAGATTGGTGGCTGAAGAGACATGGAGATTGTGAGATAACTCAGCCCATAGGAGGTAGCGGGCCCAGGAGCAACAAAGCATCTCAGGTAGCGCTCCAGTTGTTGGTTGGTCCGCTCTGTCTGACCGTTAGTCTGGGGATGATAACCAGAGGATAGACTATAGGTGGAATTGATCAGACGGCAGAAGGCCTTCCAGAACCGGGCGGTGAACTGGGGCCCCCTGTCCGAGACGATGTCTTTTGGGAACCCATGCAGTCGGACTACGTGTTCTAAAATCAGCTCTGCTGTTTTTTTGGCTGACGGGAGTCCGGTGAGGGCCAACAGGTGCACGGCTTTGGAGAACCGGTCGACGATGGTTAAGATGGTGTTTTTCTCTTCAGAGGCCGACAGGCCCGTGATGAAGTCGACGGCAAATGAGCGTCCAGGGCCGATGGGGAACGGGGAGTGGTTGGAGTTCCCCCGGTGTCGGCTGGTTGGTATTCTTGGACCTGCCACACACTGGGCACGCCTGGACGTACTCCTTGACGTCACCAGAAGGCACGTCTGATAAATTGGAGGGTGCGGTTGGAGCCGGGGTGTCCGGATAATGGCGAGGAATGACCCCATCGCAACACCTCGGTCCTTACGGTGTTCGGCACGTACACACCTGCGGGTGCGGTCTCCATCGCCTGTGCACGGCGAACCCTCGTTTCCAGTTCCCAGTGAAGTGGTGCAATGATCTTGGTGGGTGTGATGACAAGCGCGGGGTCTGCCTGGGGAACATCCTCTTCATGTTGTTGGGAGAGGCGTCAGCTTTGGTGTTCTTGGACTCCAGGCGGTAGGATAGGTGGAAGTTGTAATGTTCGAAGAATAGTGCCCACCGTGCCTGTCTCGGGTTGAGCTGTTTTAAGTTGCGGATGGTGATCAGGTTCGGATGGTCGGTCCAGACGATGAATGGCTCTCTGGCGCCCTGGAGCCAGTGTCGCCATTCCTCCAAAGCCCACTTTATGGCCAGCAACTCACGGTCCCCTACCCCGTATCGCTGCTGAGTGGGGTCAAATTTTTTGGAAAAGAAACTACAGGGATGTAGCTTCTGGTCTGGATGGTTTTGAAAGAGAATAGCCCCAGCGCCCACATCCGAAGCGTCCACCTCCACAACGAATGGCTTACTTGCGTCTGTGTGCAGTAGAATTGGGGCGTTGGTGAACCAGTGGCATAGGTCATGAAAGGCGGTGATGGCGGCGGGGTTGAGGCTGAAGTGATGAGAAGAGGGTCGAGTCAGAGCGGTTAAAGGGGTGGCAACCGTACTGTAGTCCCGGATAAAGCGACGATAGAAGTTCGCAAACCCAAGAAACTGATGAAGTTGCTTGAGGGTCTTGGGTAGGGGCCAATGCCGCACAACTTCCAGTTTCTGCGGGTCCATGGCCACACCCTGGGGCAAGATGACAAAACCCAGGAATGTGGTGGAGCGCTCGTGAAAGGCGCATTTTTCCAACTTACAGTACAGTTGGTGGGCGAGTAATCTCTTAAGGACCACTCTGATGTGCTGGGTGTGTTCCTCGGCTGTGCGTGAATAAATAAGGATATCGTCCAGGTAAACGAACACCCACCGCCCTAGCATGTCCCTAAGGACATCATTGATGAACTGTTGGAAGGCAGTGGGTGCGTTGCAGCATCCGAATGGGATGACCAAGCTCTCATAGTGTCCAGTAGGGGTGATGAAAGCCATCTTCCACTCATCGCCCTCTCTGATGCGCACCGAGTTGTAGGCGCTCCGGAGGTCCAACTTTGTGAAAATGGTGGTGCCAGAGAGGGCGTCCAGGGCTGAGTTGGTAAGAGGCAAAGGGTGTCTGCTCTTAATGGTGATGTTATTAAGCCCCCGATAATCAACACAGGGACGTAAGTCACCCCATTTCTTCTTCACAAAGAAGAACCCCGCAGCGGCAGGCAAGGAGGAGGGCCGGATGGTGCCATGGCGAAGGTCGTCAGAAACATATCTCTCCATCGCCTGCATCTCAGCGGCGGAGAGGAAGTAAAGATGGCCGCGGGGGGGGACCGGGTCCGGCTGAAGTTCAATCATCAGGTCATAGGGGCAATGAGGAGGAAGGTGTGTGGCTCTTGCAGAATACTTCAGCCAGGTCTTGGTAGGTGACGGGGATGGCGTTGGTGTCGACATCGGGTGCCTCGGACTCCCTAGAACACATCCCAGCCGGAGCACGTAGGCAGAGTTCGGTGCAGGTTGGCCCCCACTGCAGGATCCGGTTTTGCGTCCAGGAGATGAGGGGGTCATGTTGGAGCAGCCAGGGGTGTCCGAGGATGATGGGTGGCGATGAAATGGAGATGAGGTGGAACTGGATCCGTTCGTGATGTTGGCCGATGACAAGGGTGAGCGGCTGAGTCTGAGTGGTGATGGGGCTGGAGGAAAGGGGCCGACCGTCGACAGATGTGATACGAACAGGCTGGGATAACGCCTCAAGTTCCACTCCCAGTTCTTTGGCAAAGGAAGAGTCAATAAGTTACCTGCGGCACCGGAATCGATGAATGCAGACTTCCGACCTGTTTGTGGCCAAACCAGAGGTGTACTTGGACCGTGAGACGGGAATTATTGGGTGTCGTGACTGAGAGGTGGAGGGGGCCCGGTCAACTGCCCCGTTTGCTCACCGGGCCTGAGCGCTTCCCGGGTGAAGTGGACAAAGGGCCCTGTGGTGCACCGCTGCCCCACAGTAGGCGCAGAACCCTTCTCTGAAGTGTCGTTCCCGTTCTGCAGCGGTCAAGGAGGTGCGTCCTAGTTGCATGGGTTCCCCAGCTCCGGTGTTAACCACGGCGGGAGGTGGAGGTCCGACGGGTGCCATGGCGGTGGTGGTGAAGGAGGGACGAATCTCAGGAACCGGGGCGTGAGGGTATGAAGGTGACGTTGTGGGTGGCAGGGTCCGGGGGGCTGGCCTCGGACGAGAGAGCAGGCGCTGGTCAATGCGGAGGGCGAGCTGAATCAGTCCTTCCAGCGTGGCGGGAATCTCTCGTCTGGCAAATTCATCTTTGATCCGTGAGGCCAGTCCCTCATAGTAGGCCGTCCGGAGGGCGACGTCTCCCCAGGTGGTCTGCACGGCTAGAGTATGAAAGTCCGCTGTGTAGCGACTCACGGACGACCCTCCCTGCCACAGATGATATAATTTGGTGTCGGTCTCCACCTCAGCAGCAGGATGTTCTAATGTTAGTTTCAGTTGATGGGTGAACTCTCCGTATGAGTAGGCCGTGTCTGAATCTGATCTGAGGACCGCCGTGGCCCACTCAGCTGCCTGCCCGGATAGCAACGAGACGAGAAGCGCAACGCGCAGTCGGTCTGTGGAGTATTTGGTGGAATTAAACTCAAACACAAGATCCAATGTGGTTAGAAAGACACTGCACCTCCCATCTGTGCCATCCCACTTATCCGGTAGAGCTATGAAAACATCAGAAGGGGGGTGGGGTGGCGGTGCCGCAGCCACTGCGATGGGCGTGGCAACAACCATTCTCCTGCCGTAGCTCCGCCACCTTGCGGCGCAAAGTCGCAACGTCTTGGAGGTCCTTTTGGAGAGACACGACTTCTCCACGGAGCTTATTGATCAGCTCGGCATGCTGGTCAACCACATCACAGAGGCGAGCAAACTCCGCTGGGTTTACTGCTTTTGGCTCAGTCATTCTGTCACGAGCTATCAGAGGGTAAGCACAGAAGCCTTAGCAGTTAGCCCGTTTAGCGTGGATGGTAAACCCAAACGCGGAAGCAACGCGAGTAGGCAGGATAACCACGCAATTTATCTAAGAACTCTCTTACACAAAGAGCTAGGATCTACACAAATAAATCCGCGTTCTAGCAACACACACTCAATCAAAGAAGCAACCCAAATCGGTGAGTACTCACAGAATAGTCGGCGAAGCATCAGACAAGGCATGGGCGAACTCAATGACTGAGCAATGTGAAGCGCCATTGTGTTTCCTTTTATGCTTCCTGAAATGCGACCGTATTACTTCCAGGTCCTAGTGCCGGTCGTGTTACGAGTGTGCATGACAGAAAGCAACAAGTAGCAACAAAAAACAGAAATGTACTACCAAAAAATCAAACTGTACTGCTCATCATATTCCTGACAAAAAACAAAACAAAACAAAGGATTACTGTTCTCACTCATTTCCCTTTAAGCCTATCATGTGGATTTGGTTATCATCCACTTCAAAATGAATGTTGTCATTTGCCAATCATCTTGGAAAAAATCTTCAGGCATCTCTGGTGAGGCCCAAGCCATCCCCTAAGATGATTTCAGATGTGGTGCTTGTCTCCTTTCATTTCTGTGCGTCTTCCTCATCCTACTTGACCAACTGTCTGCTCTATGTTACAGCACTATGTTGTTGTTCTTACCACCCATTTATACACATACCACAAGGTGAAATCAATCATCAGTGGATCTCGTTATTTTGAAATGTCCATAATGTAAACATGAGATTTTTCCTTGATATACAAAAATCTATGTGTTAAGAGCAATGCAATAGTTACTTCTCATTCTGAGCAGTTGTATCAACTAATAGATAGATCACTTTGATTTAATGAACAGTCATCTCAAATGCAATGTGTGAAATGCATTTGGAAACTGTAATACTTTTATGTTAAGTTGTGGATTTTTTCATTGGTGATTTTAATTAAATGAACAAATGATCTTTTATGTGTTATGTGTTGTCTCCAGAAAGATCATAAAAGAAACTTTCCAACTTACCTTAGACTGAAGATGCTACTTGGATGAGTAGTGAAATTTCTTTCTTTATTATTTATTTCAAAATTTCTTTTGCTTTGCAATTTAACAATGATAATTTTACAAATAAAATGAAACTTAATTGAAATGTTTCTCCTTCCAGAACTAACTTCCAGATAACCTCACCTGGATGACTGAGAATCTTCACAGACAAAACTAGAATCAGTTTTCTAATAACAGAGCAGTGCACAACATGCTTATGAATGCCATCCCTCCCACCCAGAGAGCATGGACGATCTTGCTCCCAAGGCTTCCAGCCATGGATGGGTGTGGCGCTGTCAGAAATCTAACTGTTGGTCTCCTGATGATATGGATCAACATTTTTCTGTTGCACCACTTGCAAGCCTAATGAAATATAAAATTTACTTTCTCAGGTTTACAGCAATTACTTCTAATAATAAATGAAGTGTCAAGTGTTCCCAGCTGCAAATACAAAGCAATCATTAGTAGACCTGAAAAAATATGTCAGAAAAGAAAATTTCAGGAAGAAAGTCTGTCAATCTAAACATATAAATTCAATACTATTTGAAAGCAAGTTTACATCGTTCAAATTAAAATGCAACTATCAAATGAAATATAACTGCTCTAGTGCATAAATAAATAACTAAATGTAGTAGGCTATGTTATTTTTATTTTCTACATTAGGTTTCTTTTTGCATGTAATACATTGCCTGGCCAAAAATAAGTTGTAATTTCAGAAGGGTCCGATTATTGGGCTGCAAAGAAAACAACTTAAAAGATTAGTGTGTTAAATGCATTAGGAACCATTCAACACATTATCAAATCCTGGAAATACAATGCTGAACCATTAACTTTGTGGACAAAATGTGGTTAGGGGGAAAAACTTGAATGGAAATCACATAAAAACTTGAAGTTGCATGGTTAAAATCAACAGTAAAAAAAAACATAGCTTTGTTTAATCGTGTAAATGAAAAAATTTCCATATGCAGATAATGTGATGCGAAGTCACAAGATTGGGACTAAAAAGCTTTGTGACCTATAAGAAAACCACTTGTTTGTGTACACAGGTATATTCTAGGACTCGAGGATTCCAGGGATATGAAAAAAAAAAAAAAAATATATATATATATATATATATATATATATATATATATATATATATATATATATATATTTTTTTTTTTTTTTTTTTTTTTTTTAAGTTGGTTTTCATTTCATCTCAATTGCATTTCAATTAAATTTTCATAATTCATGAACATTGTTTTTAATCTTTCATGTGAGTGGAAAATTTCTGTCTATAAGATTAGTTTATTCTCTCTTTTATTTCTCTAATCCTGCTTACTTTTAATGGCAAGAACATTTGTTATCCTGAATCTGACAGAAAAATCTTTAACTCCCCCTTTCCCTAAATAGATTAAAGCAAAATGTTCCCTAAATGGGCTTCTAGTCCTTTCGAGGTAAATATTACAATTTTCAACTTGAGATAAGTCTACTTACCAGTTCAGGTATTAATTGTCTTATGATCATCTGTGCTTTTTTTAACCATATTGAAAAGTTACTGTCTTTTTACTACACACCACTGTACTAGTTCAATATTTCTTCTAAAAGAAATGTAACAGCACACATTCAACTGTCTGTTCCTATCCAGCTGTGTTGATAGAGAGCCGTAATTTAGCAGAGCAGCCATCAAGGCTCAGCACAGGGATGAAGATCAACAGTGACGCTCATGTGAAGGTAAAGTGTGTGTGTGTGTGTGTGTGTGTGTGTGTGTGTGTGTGTGTGTGTGTGTGTGTGTGTGTGTGTGTGTGTGTGTGTGTGTGTGTGTGTGAGAGAGTGTGAGAGAGAGAGAGAGAGAGAGAGAGAGAGAGAGAGTACTAGTGTCACTGAACTGTGAAGGGAAGATAGCCTCAGGGCCAGTCACCGATGGAGACCTTTCAAATCCTATCGTGTCATTTCAGTTCCTTGTCCCCCCTCCTACTATCAAGGCAGATAATGCACTTGGGTAAAGGTTACAATGCACCCTGACATTTGTGCTGAAACAACTATGAGATTCTTAATATCCGTGCTTGTAAATGTGTGTTGCAGGGTTTGCATTCATATGAGTGAGATTTTTTTTATTTATTTATTTATTTATTTTAGTTGAGCTAAATTTTCAGGGCTATACTGTGGGTTCATAACGAGAAAGCCATCAGGAAAAATTATAAGAGAGTAGAGAATGTGTAGAGTGTATAGGTTGTATAAATATGCACTGAAAAGTTTGCAAATGAAAAATAGAAACCTCTACTTTTCTAACTTTGTGTGTGTGTGTGTGTGTGTGTGTGTGTGTGTGTGTGTGTGTGTGTGTGTGTGTGTGTGTGTGTGTGTGTCAGAGTGAAGATTGGCATTGAAGTACATAACTCATTATCTAAGTGCATACTTCAACTGCAATGGCAGATCATTTTCAATAACAAAATTCCCAGTGTGCAAATGACTACATATATTCCAGAAAATACACAAGACTAGACAAGCTTAGCTTTGCCCAACAGTGAATTCAACCAGTGGGGATTGTTTTTCACAGTCTGAAATCTATTAGCTAGAATGCATGAGAAAATGCTACCCACCACTGATTGCCTGGCAAGCTAGTAAGCTGTTCTTCTAATAATGCACAGACGTGCCAGGCAAAATTTTGGATACAAGTTTGGATTAATTTTCTACATTCTAGAACAATACAGTTTTTTTTTAAATATGATATAACACATACTGTATGTAATTAGCTAATTAAGCAACAACAACACCAGTCAGATGCTATTTTTAGACACGAAGGTCAACTGTTCTTCAATTGTTCTTGCAAGAACATTATCACCATTTGTCATTTCTTTATGAAAGACTGTAGAAAATGTGACCATGTAATGCTTTCATATATACTTACCCTGCATTTTCGTTGTCGTATATACTGCTATATCCTGTATACTGGGGTCACCGGGGCCTGGAGCCTACTGCATCCCAGGAGACTTAGAGGATGAGGTGGGGTACACCCTGGATGGGGTGCCAATCCATCGTATGGATTTTTCAATTCATCCAGGTGCTTGGATAAGCCCAAGGTTTTATTTAATAAGCTCTGGGTTTGTTGTTACCTATGACTAATTCATGTCCTGCCTAAAGAGTTAAAAATTCAACTAAACATTGTATTCTATAATGTCACATCTGGTACTAACCTTTGCAAATAGCACAAGTAATACTTGGTTTTATTTCTAAGTTCATCAAAATCATGTTCCCAATTCACTTGAGAATTCCCTAGTTTTAGGCTTTTTTGTGCAGAGATGGACGCCTTGCATTCAGAAAGTAAAAGTCTTTGCATCTATTTGTTTCATTTATTAACTTAATCAGTTGATTCTCATTTCAGCCAAAAGTTCAGCCAGAACTAATTAGTGATTTTACCTATTTTGCGCACAGGGATAAATAATACATGTTATATGTTAATCTTAACATATCGTAATACTTTTGCCCACCACCGTAGTTTCTTAGACCATTAATCTTACCTTCTGACCAAAGAACAATACCTGTAATCATTTTTTTTTTTAATCAGGCCACAACAACAACAAAATAATAATCCAAGATAAACCGATGTGGATAGAAAATTAAGTGTAATATAAAATACAAACTACAATATAATTGAGTACAGGTAGATATAACCATTTCTAATATCAATAGTCTTTGAAAGACAATTGATTACTCCATTGTTAAAATGTTCCTGTTCATTTGAACTGTACAAAATATATATCTTCAGCATGAACAAAACATTTTTATTATGAGATTATTGTGAAATAAATACAATATTAATCAGCCTAAATGCTTAGAATAAAAAAATAAAAGAAACCCATTAAAAGAGAACAAGCTTATTTCACGGTTCAGATTAGTAAATATATCTAGGTAAAAGTTTAAATATCTTATATTGGTTAATATAAATTGTATAATAAGAAATATTGAGGCCTCTGGTTAGAAGCTTACCTCACGCTCAAATTGGCCAGTATGTGGCTGTTCAGTAATCATGTCACACAGTTTGATTGCCCACTTTTTTGCACCCTCTCTTTCATGACAATAAAATAATTTATTAGAAAAGAAGCCATTTTCACGTTTCCCTGGCATGTGCAATCAGCACGCACCCACAGCTAAGTAACCAATATGTCACTGGTATTCAGCATAAAGCCCCAGGGGGCAGTGAAGCTACTCTTGCCAATAACTGGCACTTCTGTCCCCACCATGCAATTTATTTGCCAGATTAGAACAGGGAGAAAAATATTTGTGCCACAAAAGGGATACCGAATGATGTGCAAAATAGAAATTCTGAACTGGATCAGAATTGAACTATGAGGTGTTCTCTAAATCTTTAGTTTAAGACCTTGCTTTTATTTCAAAACAAACAAAAACCATGTTGCGGAATATGCTGAATGAGCAGGATACCAGAAATCAAAGGTATTTATGAAGTGACATGGACTAAACTTTATTTGGCTCTATTTCCAAACATATTTTGGTTCTATTTTCACAGAACCACCCAGGAGAGTGATTTAAGCCCACAGACCTTACTGAGAATGAATGAACAACTGGCCATGATGATGTATTCATCTTCGGTCACATTTATCTTTGTAATCTCTATATGGCAACAGACAACTGTCTGCTTTGACATACCTTTGATCATTGTAAAATTGTGTTTACCCAGGTACCTATAAGCAACCCTGATAACTTAAGAACAATGAGGCTATGTGCTTTACCAACTGTCAGTACGAGAACAGACGCCTTTTCAGGGCAATTGATTGGGTGTTTCTGAAAGGATATGTCCCTTTGTTAGACATTGATTGGCCAGCATTGAGTGAAGAAGCCTTCTGATGGTGATTGATTGGCCAAAGTAATTTTCCTCCTGGATGAGCAAGAGTCAAAACACTTCTTTTGTGAAGAGCCTTCCTGAATGTGGATCTTGTTCTAAGTATAAATAGAGTTTAAAGGTGGGGACGGCACAAGACTGAGATGTGCACTGAGGAATAAGGTATGTGACATTCTGTCAGCTCTCTTCATACCAAAAATGTGGTAAAAACAATGAATCCTGTAAACCAATAACAGCCCACTCACACACACACACACACACACACACACACACACACACATATTGAGAGGATCATTTGTTCTGTTTAAATAAGGGTGTGTGTCTGTGTGTGTGTTCACAGTGAATATTATTGACTTGAATAAATGAAATCCTCAATAGCTAAACCTAAAACAGCTCTAAGTAAAAGTAGCAGTTACTCTTTAGGCCTGGTTTATATATCTGCAAGTATATGCTCGTGAGCAATTCATTCCTAAACAAAATTTAACAATTGAAATTGTTGCAAAGTAGCTTTACACACTCAAACTATTAAGGTTTGTATGAAATGTGAATGTGTATGAATCAAAATGATAAGATGGTCCATGATGAGCAAGAAAACAACAGTGGCAAGGAAAAACTCCTTGAGATGGCAATAGGAAGAAACCTTGATAGAAACCAGACTCAACAGGGAACCCATTCTCATTTGGGTGATAATGGATAACAGGGATTGATCTACAGTCATACTGTGTGTTAGGAGGCTGGAGGTCCGGTATAACAGGAGATGTGTGTAAGTTAATATGGAGTCCAGTTCATTAATTGGCCAATACTTACATCACAGAATATGTTTAATAGAAGGACGTTAGGACAAATATAAAAATAAAGAGCAAGAACCTGTAGGCATAATAAATGGGCCAATAGAATAACAGACTCTGAGTTTTATAAAGTTTGTTTTCATCTATTTCCATTGCAAGCTACTATGTAAAAGAGTTATAATAGACTAAACGTTGTTTTTAAATACTAGCAACTCTGTGGCTGTAGTACAAGAAAATAGGTCCCCTTTAAGCACATTCAATTGCCTTGTAAGCAGCTGGTTGAAAATATGTGAGGGTTTTACATGTCTCTGTCAAAGTGTCAGCTTTTACCTTCCCCGGTTGATACCTGTAATAGAAGACAGAATTGTTTCCACAGCTGCATTTGTAAGTTGATTTGGCAGTGAAGCCAATCACTTTGAACCAGGATGTCAGCTGGTAAGGTTGTGGATGGAATTTGGCAGTGATAACGTTGCAGATGTTGTCTCCATTGCATCATGATGTCCATCCATAGCCCTCTGTTAGTGCTGCCCGGAGTGTTAGATACCAGCCTGCTCTCAGCGAAACAAAATGTGGAGCATCCACACAGGTTCCTTTGTGAGTTGATTGTTCAGTGAAGCTCGTCCAGCTTATTTCAAAGACCTGGATGTTAGCCAGCAGAATGTTAGGCAGGTGGGAGTCAGGTAGGATGATGTCACTCTCTGTCTGAGATTTTACTATACAGTACCTCTTCCTGTATAACCAGGCTATTCACAGTATTTGATAGTATTTCTTGAGTTTGCTGAGGTCTTTGAGGGAATTCCTGCCACTAATGACATAATGAATTGTATTATTTTATAATTAGCTTAGCCCATATGCGTCTTGTCAATTTCATAAGAGCATGTCACATAGACTGTATGAAAGCATGACATCATTGTTATCATTTTTCTTCTATGTTTCCTTAAGGACAAAGATCTAGCTGACTATCTGTCTGGCTGTCTGGCTGAAGCAAACAGTCAGACAGCATCAGGGACATAGAAATAAAAAAAAAGTTGCAGAGGGAGCAGTTAAGGTGAATGTGCATGTTTTTTAAATAGTCAGTTAAAATGCCAATTCAAACACACTCATTCACTCGTCATCTATACCATTTTTTCTCTGTATGCTGGGTCGCAGGGGACCTGGAGCCTATCCCAGGAGGCTTAGGGCACAAGGCGGGGTACACCCTGGACGAGGTGCCAATCCATCGCAGGGCACACACACATAAATACACTAGTTCACACACTACAGGCAATTTGGGATTGGCAATTAGCCTAATCTGCATGTCTTTGAACTGTGGGAGGAAACCGGAGTACACGGAGGAAACCCACCAAGCACGTGGAGAACATGAAACTCCATGTACACAGAGACGGGAATCAAACCTGGCTGGGAATCGAACCCAAGGTGACAGTGCTAACCACTACATCGTGCCACCCCATTGTAGCTAACTTAATCTATTTGAGCAAAATCCCAACTACAATTTATAGCCTAGCTATAATTTATTTAAGTTTCATGAACCGTATCTGAAACATAATCCCGTATTATTTAAAGTCAGTGATAATGTGGTTTATGAAGTGAAACAGTTGCCACCTATAAAAGCTCAACACTTTGAATGAATGTGAATGACTGTACATCCTGCATAAACACAATATACTCTCACTCACTCATCGTCTATACTGCTTAATCCTGTATTCAGGAGGGCCTGGAGCCTATCCCAGGAGACTTAGGGCACATGGCAGGGTACACCCTGGACAGGGTGCCAATCCATCGCAGGGCACAGACACACACGCATACACTCATTCACACACTACGGGCAATTTGGGAACGCCTAACCTACATGTCTTTGGACTGTGGGAGGAAACCGGAGTACCCGGAGGAAACCCACCAAGCACAGGGAGAACATGCAAACTCCATGCACACAGAGACAGGAATGGAGCCTGGCCGGGGATCGAACCCAGACCCTGGCGGTGCAAGTCGACAGTGTTAACCACTACACCACCGTGCCGCCTAAACACAATACAATGCATCTCAAAAAAAATTATGTTAAGGAAAAATTTTTTATATATTGTAATTTAGTTTTAAAAAATCAAACTCTTTTATATAATGAGTTGAAATGAAATATTGTTATATTTTGAGATGCTGGATTTTTAATTTTCATCAGCATTTCTGCACAAAGTTGCCTTCATTTCTTTTTCTTCACTAACAAGCGGTTTTCATATGGCCAAACAGCTGTTCAGTCCCAATCTTGTGGGTTCACCTTGCATTGTGCTTGAGGAAAGCTCTTACTTTCACTATTAAACTAAATTGTGATTTCTGCTGTCACTTTCAATTATAAATTTCTAACATTTTTATTCCACAAAGTCCTTCCAGGTTATAATAGTGTGTTGAAGAATTCTCAACCCAGTGACAATAATCTTAGTAATCTCTTTAGTTGTTTTCTTTGCTTGATGCAGGCCAATAATTTGAAGGTTCTAAAACCCTGTAATATTTTTTTTTCCCCCGTGACTGCGGGGCACATCTTGCAACATGGTTGTTTATCATCAATTAGTGCTAAAAGTATTATTTGCAACTGAAACATCACTCCACTTATTATCCAAATCACTGGGCCTTGGGTATTTATTTTTTCAGCAAGGCACTGTACAGTATGTAAAGTACGGCTGCCTTATTCTATTTGTTCTCTATATTTTCACCTAGATATAGTTAGCCTTTTATCCGTTAATGTGTATTTTTATATCTCTACAGTTAATCCTAACTGGCAGCATGGTGGCTTAGTGGTTGGCACTTTCTATTTGCACCTCCAGGTTCGAGGGTTTGATTCCCACCTTGGGGTCCGTGGGCATGGAGATTGCGTGTTCTCCCCATGCCTGGGGGGGGTTTCCTCTGGATGCTCCAGTTTCCTCTCACAGTCAAAGACATGCTGGTTAGGCTAATTGGCATTCCCAAATTGCCCGTAGTGTGTGAATGAGTATGTGAGCATGTGAGTGTATGTGTGCGCCCTGAGATGTATTGACACCCTGACCATGGTATATTCTGCCACGTGCCCTAAGTCTCCTGGGATAGGCGCCAGGATCCCACAACCCTGTACGGGATAAAGCGGTATAGACGAGTGAGAGTGAGTAAGTTAATCCTAAGTAGTGAACTTGTATACTTTTCATAGACTATGCGAGTATGGGTAGAACAAAGGTCCCTAGTAAACCAAAAGTATTTTCATTTGTAACATGTGTATTACTTCTTTACGAAAAAAATTATAGATTTTATTAGCTCTTTATAGAATTTAATTTAAACCATTGTAGGAATATACTCATTATAATTTAGTTTCCTCTTTTACTTAAATATTCTAATGTTGTTTTAGGAGAAACATTTGTGAACACTTAAATAATATATATCTTAGCTATCTAAGAGACATTTATACAATAAAACTTTCTTATTGGTGTGCTCATAAACAAGTTAACTGGTTCCATCTAACATTGCACTTTCCTTCCACAGACCACTGACTTGCAGTCTATGTTTATTGCCATTTCCAAATTGTCCATAGGGTATGAATGAGTTTGTGGGATAGTATCCAGGACCCCTACAAAGGACAAGCGGTATAGAATTAGAACTTGTCAAAGGGCCAGTGTTTCCAGCTATGTCTTAACATCATGGTCATGGCTGAAAGCAGACTTTTGCAGGCATTTCTTTGTCTGTTGTTAGATATGTTGCAAGTCTAACACAATATTATTTTTATTTTTATTTTTATGACTTGGTAATGCAATTTTTACCATGAGCCCTCAAATGAATTTAAAATGTTTTCATTAATTTGTGCACTTTTCTGAAGTCAAAATGCATGGCATGGCCAAAAGTTGTGGACACCTAGCCACTAAACCAGTATTACTTCCCATTTCGGATTTAGGCCCCTTTCGCTTTCCTGTATATTGTGTAGAATTTCTGTGAGATGTGTGCTCATTCAGCCACAAGAGTAATAGTCAGTGGTCCAATCCAGTGAGGAGTAAGGAGGTCTGGGGTGCAGTTAATCCCAAACATGTATTGGGGTTAAGACTATTAAAACTAATCGTATATATTGTACAATTGTGTGCTTACGACTTTGTGATGGCAGTTTAGGGAAGGTCCACATAAATTATGGGTGTGATGGTCAATATTAACACGTTGTATAATAAGTTGTTATATTTTGCATTATTGTTAGGTGAATTTATTAATATCCCTTAAAAAAAAACTTAAATTGCATGTCACGTCTTACAGATACTGACCCAGACGCAGTCATTCCAAACATCAGCTACAGAGTCATAACCAAAGAGGAACGTTGGCACTGGCAGCCTCTCGGTCAGTTGTCTTGGGAGCAGTGTTCCAGTTCAGAAACAGATAAAGAGGGTGGAGGAAAATGGAAAAGAACTTAACACCCATCCATTATCAGCTTCAGCTTCTGCTTATCAGTAGGGCCTGCCTTTTTGGGTCAATTCAATCTGGGCTCGTAGGGTACGGAAGTAAGGCGGAATTTAATGGCCTTTGTTTATCTTATCTTGTGACGCATGAGTGAAGATCCTCTCAGCAGCATCCCATAGAGTAAAATCATAGAAATACTATGATGTTTCACTTTAGTCAGTTATACTATTAAATTATCTATTTCTTTCGATTTTACCATAAAGCAATTTTAGCCAGAAGCTTCCCTTGCTGAAAGTCATCACAGTTTCATTTGGGGGAAACTATGGCCTAATTCCATCTCCACGGTTGCATTTGCCTGCTCAAATGCTTTTGATTTCCATAGAAAGTTCCTGTGATACACCTGTATCTCAGGTTCGCAATTTTATGTGTCACGTAAGATGATCCTAGCTGCCTATTAAAGTTTAAATAAATAACTAAATTTTTCAGAACATTAATTGACCTGAAGGCGGCACGATGGTGTAGCGGGTAGCGCTGGGTAGACGATTCCCGTCTCTGTGTGCATGGAGTTTGCATGTTCTCCCTGTGCTTGGTGGGCTTCCTCCAGGTACTCCGGTTTCCTCCCACATTCCAAAGACATGTAGGTTAGGTTAATTGGCGTTCCCAAATTGCCCGTAGTGTGTGAATGAGTGTGTGAGTGTGTGATGGATTGGCACCCTGTCCAGGGTGTATCCTGCCTCATGCCCTAAGTCTCCTGGGATAGGCTCCAAGCTCCCCATGACTCTGAATACAGGATTAAGCGGTATAGATGATGAGTGAGTGAGTAATTGACCTGATTAGTTGTTATTCAATGGGGTTGCAAGTAACCACTATCAGTATAAAATAGATCCTAGAACAATCCTTAATAGACCCTTAACATCAGCGCTCAAACAGCATATTTCAGATGTTTTCATGGTTTGTTTTGGGGTTCTGCCTTTAACTTAAACTATGGATTGTGGTATCTATCCAGGAAGAGGGTTTAAAACTAGTGTTACTGCTGTTTATGCCTAGAGTGCAAGCTAAGCATATCCCAGTTCTGAAAACCCCATGTCTTGTGTTTAACTTATTTTGTGTCTTCTCTGCTCTCAGCCATCTAATCCAGATCATGGCATGGTAGAATATAAAAATGCCTCATACTGTTGTTTGATTTCTCATTTTACCATATTTCATTTTGGATAATATTAAACTATTACTGTGTATGATTTGGGTATGAATTGGAACTTTTAGGGCCTATTTTGACTTTGAACTCATTTCACAAAGAAACATCACCTGAAAAACTCAGTATAATTATATCATACGTACACTGACTAAAATAACCAATAAAAAAATAAAAAATAAAAAAACATAGATCACTGTACTGCCTTGTTGATGGGCCCAACACTTGTACTGGCATGCCTCTGCAAAACACTGCTAAGTAACATTTATTTTATCATTCATTGTATGCATTATATTTAATTTAAAAGTGGTTTTTGTGTGTAAAAAAAAAATATTGTGAATTACTTGAATTAAAATCATTTTAAATAAAACAATATTGGATGCTTATTGGTATCACTTGATAATAAGTATCAGTGCTGGAAAAGAAAATGTGGTGCGTTCGTGTGTGTTTGTGTAAACTTGTCCCAGTATTATTTATATTTACAGCAGTTAACAAACGCTCACAAATAATAATTATTATTACTAATAGTAGTAGTAGTATTAAGACATTATTAATGCTGGACTAACGTAAAAGTTAAAAATTGAATTGTGAAGAGCTCTCCCCCCTAATAGTCTAACCAACCACTCGTTTTCTAGCCCATCGTCTTCCGAGACGTTTTCACATGTAAATAAGTCTGAACACTCAAATTAATTCCACAAAAAGCATTTCATGGTGAAAATCACTCAATCTCTTAGAAAACTCTAATTCCCAAATAATGGCTTCAAACTGCTCTCATTGCTGTATTCTTCTGTTCTCCTTGTAGCAATTTAAGGATTTTTTCAGTGGTCCTTTAATATATTATACTAAACATTTAGTCCTTAACTGATAAAGAACCACAGAGATATCCTTATAATTGAATGGGGTCTAATAAAAAGGTAAATCAGGAAGAAGATCTCTGAATCAGCTATTCTTTCACCCTGTAACTAAATAGAAATGAGGCTGATATGTTCCATTCAGCAGCTTGCAACAGTATTCTAAATAATTTTACACACTGCGTTAAAGCTCTGCATCCTGTGTGATGCCATTACATATCCACGCCTGAGTTATTCCCTGCAAAAAGATTTTTAGTATTTTGCTTTGCAAGCAAAAGTTGGTTGTATTTTTGCAACCATACAGTGCTGAAGTGGCATGGCCAATCCTATCGTTTTCATTATTGAGATCAGGAGTCCAAATATTAATTCACATTTAGATATGTGTTAAAGAACTTGACACTTTGAAGTGGCCAAAAATATTGGAACTGGTTCAATTCAATTTGCCATTTCAATTCTTTCAGATGAAACTGTATACCACAAAACTGAGTTCTGTATACAGATACATATTGATTTTAGCAATAGGTCTAAGATCTATTTAAGTAATAGCAGCAATTCACCATATGCATTAATCATTCATTCATCTTCAGCAATAGCTTTAGTGATAAGACTGTGCTCCTCGCACACACTCAGGCAATTTTGTGTAGCCGATTCCCATGGACTTGGGAGGTGGGAGAAAACCAAAGAAATCAGAGGAAACCCACACAGACACATAGTGAACATGTGTAAGTCTGTGCTGAAAGATGGAACCAATAACCATACAACCACCATGGTATATCTATAAATCAAAGCAACATTCTCTAGGCTGCCTCATGCAATGTTTTTCGTTTAGAATGATTAAAAATTATTTCCTCTTGAAAAGAAAGTCTGTGCCTTCTTAGCCCAGAGCAGTTGTCATTTAAATAACATGCCAAAAGACAAATCATATCTTCACCCAAGAACTTTGGATCAGAGGTGTTTTATTAGGGCTACACAATTTGCTTAAAACACACACACACACACACACACACACACACACAAATACACACGTATTCTCACGCATAATCATATTCTGATTATTTTGACATATATTGCAATTGCATAA
>JAAGKR010006291.1:31935-44091 GCA_011419295.1 Clarias macrocephalus | reverse complement strand
CACACACGTTGGTCCTGTGACCCAAAGCCTCCAGTGCTGAAATGTGTAAACATGGTAGCAATTATCTTTAAAAACTGCATTTTTAACACACACACACACATCGCTGTGTTGCTAACTAAACAGAAATCAAGCAATCATGATTCAGGGTGCCTCACACTGCACAATGGACTGGAGTATGTGTTTATTTATGCCTACAGTGAAATCTCTCTCATGCGCAGCTCATAAACACAACAAAAAGGAAGTGGGATAAAAACCTAAATAATCATAGTGTTATTACATGTCCCACAGGTTACTGTTATTCTTATTTATGTTGTTGAAAATTTTTAAAGTTTAAAGTGTTTATATATAATCACACACTCCCTATTATCATCCTCACTGCAATCACACACTTGCTATAATCACACACTCACTATAATTAACCACTCACTTAAAGCACAAACTCGCTAGGATCACACACGCGCGCGACAATCACACGCGTGCGCTAATCACACGCTCGCTATAATCACACGCGCACGCTAATCACACACTCGCGATAATCACTTAAACTTATAAACACATAAACTTAATCATAAACGAACAGATCAGGGTCTAACCGGAGCAACAAGAACAGTGTAGGCAAACCAGAATCAGAATCAAAGTCCAGGCAATAGGGTCGTGGCAGGTGACAGTCCAGTAGAGTAAATCCAGTAAACGAAGCGTGGGCTCAAAGGGCAAGCAGGTTGGCAATGCGAGATGAAAACAGGAATAAACGCTCAGAAATGTCAGCAGCAGCAAAACAAGACTTTGCGAGCTGCTGAGAGTGAGTGTGCACTTTGAAGACTGTGAGTAATTGCTGACACCTTTGCCGGTGATCAGCCCCAGGCATGGGGTTGTGGGTAATGAAGTTTGAATGAAACTAGTACTCCGGTGATGGCTCCCTCTGGTGGTGATGGAGGGAGTCACAGAAGCTGAGCTCGTGACATAATCACACATTCACTATAATTACACAGTCAAAATCATCACACACTATGTGCATCACACACTATGTGCATATGCAACCTCATCTCACACTCTATAATCACACACTCACTATAATCACACGCTGACTATAATTACACAGTCACTGTAATCACACACTCACTATAATCACACAATCACTTGAATTACACACTCACTATAATCACACTCATTATACATTCACAAAGATACATTCACATTATACATTGTTTGACTGTGACTATACTTAACTGCCATCTCTCCTTTTCTTCTGCTCTCTCCCATTCGCTCTCTTTTCCTCTCTCTCGTCCTCTCTCTCTTTCCCTCTACCTGTCTCTCTGTCGAGCTATACATGTCGCTCCTGAGCTGCCAGTGATCCAGACACCCTCTGCCCCCTGGAGCCGTCTGACTTGTCCTGGTCTCCTGCTTCTGGTTGGAGATCTCTTCTCATGGATGCCCTGTGAGGTCTGCCTGGGATGTGTTTGGTGACTGGGGACGGTTCCACTTTTCCACAAAGACTGTCCTGTCCTCAGCTGATGCAGACAGCATCACACATAATCACAGCAACACACATAATCACACATTCAGTGATCACACACTTACTATAATCACACATTCACTATAATCACACATTCACTATAATCATCCTCGCTAGAATCTCACAATTGCTAAAATCACACATACATTATCATCTAACACTCTATTATCTCACACTTGCTATAATTACCCACTTGCTAGATTCACACACTGGCTATAATCACACACACTCAATATAATCACACTCTATAATCACACACACTCAATTTAATCACACACTATAATCAAACACTCACTAGAAACACAAACTTGCTAGAATCACACACTTTCTATAATCACAACACTCAATACAATCACATACCCACTATAATCACACACTCAATATCATCACACACTCACTATAAGCACACACTCACTATAATCACCCTCGCTGTAACCACACACTTGCTAGAATCATACACTTGCTAGATTCACACACTCACTATAATCACACACTTAATCCAATCACACACTATAATCACACACTATATAATTAAAACCTTGCTATAATCACACACTCACTATAATCACACATTAACTATAATCACACACTTGATATAATCAGTTCAATTCAATTCAATTTCATCTGTATAGCGCTTTTAACAGTTGTCATTGTCGCAAAGCAACTTTACACAATCAAATGAATTATCTAAGTTTGTATGGAATGTGAATGTGTATGAAGTATGAGGTTATGGAATTAATTATACATATGCCAGATTAAAGAGGTGTGTCTTGAGTCTACTTTTAAACTGGTAGACTGTGTTTGAGCCATGAACATTGTCATTGTCACTGGCATTACACCGGACTGTTCTCCATTCAGATCTACAAAATTGTATCGATCAAACAGGTAGGATCTTAACCATTTTAATGCCTGTCCCTGAATACATATGTGATGTTGTAAGCAATCTATGGGAATATTATGACCTATAGGGTCGAATGCAGCGCTAAGATCAAGTAGGATTTATATTGAGATGCAGCCTTGGTCTAAAGATAAAAACAAATAATTTGTTATTTTAAGTAGTGCAGTTTATGTTCTATGATGGGGCCTGAAACTTGACTGAAATTCTTCAAGGATTTTGTTTTTCTGTAAGAAGGCGCATATTTGAGCTGGCACCACCTTTTTTAAAATATTTTTGGTATAAATGGAAGGTTTGAAATCAGTCTGTAATTTGTTATTTACTTTGGGTCTAAATTAGATTTTTTTAAGAAGAGGCTTCTGGCAACTTGAAAAATTTAGGGATGTGACTGAATTATAGTGAGGAATTAATAATGTTTAAAATTAATTAGTGGTTTAATAACTGCTAATTTAAAAGATTTTGGAACATACCCACTGCTGAGTGAAGAGTTAATTATTTTCAACAGCGGTTCTGTTATTTCTGGTACTTTTTGCTTGAGAAAATGTGTCACTATAGGTTTCAATTCAATAAAATTTTATTTGTATAGCGCTTTTAACAATTTTCATCGTTGCAAAGCAGCTTTGCACAATCAAAAGAATTATTTAAGTTTGTATGAAATGTGAATGTATATGAATCAAAAAATGGTCAGATAGTTCCTGATGAGCAAGCCGAGGGCGACAGTGGCAAGGAAAAACTCCCTGAGATGGCAGTAGGAAAAAACCTTGAGAGGAACCGGACTCAACAGGGAACCCATCCTCATCTGGGTGAACAGAAAGCAGGAATTGATCTGCATTCATACTGTGTGTTGGGTGGCAGGCAGTTCAGTATAATAGTTTTTAATAGATGTTAATTGATGTTAATATAGAGTCCAGGTAGTTATTGGAGGCTCAGGTAGACTTGTAGGAAATTCCAGTCCTGAACTGTCGAGTGACTGTAGCCAAGTTCGCAGGGAACGGCTGTCAACATCATGCGAGGCCAGAACCGTCTTCCTAGTAGAGTGAAGCCGTCCCCAGACATCGGACACATCCCAACATCGGTTCCCTTTCAACAGTTACACTCGATGCTGCATTATAAACGCTACGGGAACATCTCTTTGTTCTCCAGTTCTGAAGCATGTGTGTATCAACACGCCAAATATTTTTGGCTTATAACCTCGGTCAGGTGACGTCATCCAAGGCGAACCTGCAGGTCATAAACAGGAGTGAACCGGAAACATCCTCAGATCTTTTTGTCTTCAAGGACCGCTTTGTGTTTGCGTGTGTGTCTGCAAGCAAATTAGAAAGGAAAGGAAAATAACAACGTTAACTCACCGACATGGCAGAGTTTGTTAAGAGATGCGTGCCTCCGTGTGATAGATCTCTTTCGGAGGGCGATCTCTATGAATTTTGTTTTGAGTGTTTGGGAGAAGAACACGCGCTCCTCAGGCTTCAGGAAGGTTGTGAGTATTGTGATCTCCTCCCTATTTAGTGCTTCACGCGCGGCTCGCTTTCTTTAAAGAGAACCCGCGAGCCGCGGTGCATTCCTGATCAAGATAGAATTCCCCCTTTCTCTCGCGCTCTCCCCAGATCAGGAAGTTTTAGCGTCTGCTTCTCAAGCGAGCTCCGGCGCTTCTTGTGAAGGGGCAGAAGAGACGTCCTCTCTTGCTTCCATGGAAGTAGCCTCCTTACAACACTCCTTCAGTAGTTAGCAGAGTGTATGGAGACTTACTGGAAGTGATAACACGTTCGACTGAGCGGTTGCACATCGACTGGCCACAGAAGCGAGATTCCCCCAAGCGCTCAAAATTAGACGACAGGTTTCTGTTGGGTGGCCAGGGGGGGAGGGGCCTCAACGTCTCTCTCTCTCTCTCCCCTTCTTTGGTGACCTCCATGATGAGTTAACTCTTTCATGGAGCAAGCCTTACTCATCACATGTTTTCATGCCATCGACTTCGACTTATTCGAATATCGTTGATCCGAAAGTGCTGTCCTGTTGGGTGTTCGGTCACCTCCTGCCACATTTCAGAATACCGAACATTCAATACCCCCCATCCAGCTGAAGTGTCAAAACTCGTGCCCCTTTCGGAGAAGCTGGCAACGTGGAGACTACTGCCAGGCGAATCTCCTTGGGTACAAAGGACTGTAGACAGAGGCTACAGGATTCAGTTTGTGTATCGTCCTCCGCATTTCAACGGCGTGGTCTCCACTTCTGTGAAACCAGAACGAGCACATCTGCTGGCCCAGGAATTAGAGACTTTGCTGGGCAAAGGGGCCATAGAACATGTTCCCCTCCCAGACAGAAAGTCGGGCTACTACAGTTTTTTGAATTACATAGATGACTGGCTAATTCTGGCTCAGTCTCAGGAGCTAGCGCTTCGACATCAGGATGTCGTCCTACCTCATCTCCATTCTATAGGATTGAGACTCAACGCCACGACAAGCGTTCTCTTTCCTGTTCAGAGGACAACATATTTGGTTGTCACATGGGATTTCATCACAATGCGGGCATAGCTGTCTCCTGCTCGTGTCGAATCCATTCTCAACACCCTGAAGGAAATCAAGCTAGGCCAGAAGGTGACTGTTCATCACTTTCAGAGATCTCTAGGCCTCATCGCAGCTCCGTCCACGGTGATACCTTTGGGTCTTCTGCACATGAGTGCGTTTCAGAGCATTTCACTGAGCGTTAAAGTGGCTAAGAGCCATGGGATTTAACTCAAGGGACAATCCTCAGAGGCAAATAAGGGTTACGCACCAGGGGCTTTCTATGTACTGTACCCTTTCTACCCTTATGGTTCAGACCACAGTTTCTGACTTTGGGTCCCACTTTAGGTCCGTCTCGTCATCGCAAGATGCTAACGGCAGACGCTTCCCTCACGGGCTGGGGTGCGGTCTTAGATGGCCATCCAGCACAAGGGAGCTGGAGAGGTCATCTTCTCGCATAGCACATCAATTGCCTCAAAATGATGCCCCTGTTTCTGGCCCTGAAACACTTCCTTCAGCAGTTGAGAGGCTACCATGTCCTAATGCGGGTGGACAACACTACGGTAGTCTCATACATAAATCGCCAGGGCGGACTGCGCTCGCGCCGCTTGAACAAGAGAGCACACCAGGTTCTGCTTTGGGCACAGGACAAGTTCCTGTATTAAATAAAAATTGTATTTTTGTTATTTTTGATAAGAGTGGATTAATATAACAATATAGCAACACAAAGAGGTTTTTTATAGTATTTTGTAGTTACATACATTTACGTTGTAAACGTCTACCTTCTGCTCTGTAAAGCTTCATAACGGCTCTAATCTGAGGTGCTGTTTGTTAATTGGTGATTTCTGAGGCTGGTAACTCTAAATGAACTTCTCCTCTGCAGCAGACGCAAGTTCCTGGGAAGGTCTTTATGAGAGACAGTTTCATCATGGAGCTTGATGGGTTTCACAAATGCACTCGACACAATGCTGTTCTCAAGAACATGCCACCCTACGCCCACCCGCTAGGATCACCTCTGCTCTCAGGTGGAAAAAAAAGTAAAACTATAATCATAAACAGTAAAACTGCTGAAACACAAAATCTATTTTCTCCTCATCAGTCCTCATCTTACTGGAATATAGAGACTGGTTTCTGGCCTGGACTCACCATAAACATGTTCTGATGCAACAGGATTTGGGTGGACCTGTGTGCGTGTGTGTGTGTGTTCTTTAGTTGTTGCATGAGAACAGGATGAAATTGGACGGCTCATTAATATTCATTTATATGCATACGCAATAACCCACATTTATGCACAGAGGACCTGTGAACATACACCCACAATCTCTCACACACACACCATAACTCTAGAGTCCACCCAGAAGTACATTATGTTATATTAAAAAAATGCCAAAATCCTGTCTGTACAAACTGTTAAAAACAAATGATGTCAGAATCTTCCAGAAACTCATCTTCCTGTTCTCCGCCCGCCGTTCTCCTGGCATCCAGGAGTTCCATCAGCGCTAGCGCCACTCTCGATAGCATTGTACAATTGTCTTTATTTAGTTGCATAGAGTCGAGCTAAACACAAATTTAGAAAGACTGAGAAAGTCTGTTTTAGTAATTTAATTAACATAGATACCACAAACTCCGTACACACTGAATGCGCAGCCAGCACCAGGACTGTTAAATATTAGATCCCTCGCATCTATAGCAGTTATTTTTAATGAAACTATCACAGATCAGGAGTTTGATATATTATGTTTAACAGAAACCTGGATTAAACAGAACGAGTATGTAGCTCTAAATGAAGCTAGTCCTCCTGGATACAGCTACATACACCAGCCTCGGCTAACTGGTAGAGGAGGAGGAGTCGCAGTTATTTACAACAATAATCTGACTATCGTACAAAAACACGGACTCAAATTTAATGCATTCGATGTTCTCTATAGTAACATAAAAAGTGTAGCTACAAATATTAAGTCTGCTCAGTCAATCCCGCTAATTATCATTTACAGACCCCCAGGGCTGTACTTGGAGTTTCTCTGTGAATTTGCAGATTTGCTCTCAAACCTAGTCATTTCTGTAGAGAAAGTGTTAATTGCTGGAGACTTTAACATTAATTTTGAGAATCCAGAAGACCCTCTGAGAACAGCATTTATGTCCATACTGGACTCAGTAGGAGCATGTACACACAGCACCGCGCTACCGTATTAAACATACATTCACATCAAATACCACACAGAGCTTTATCAATAATCTCCCAGAGTTACCAACTTTGACTGGCTCGCCATCTGACTCCACAGAACTCGATCAGGCGACTGAACAATTAGAGTCAACATTTCGTTATACCTTAGATAATGTAGCTCCAATTGAAAGGAAACTGATTAGAGATTTTTTTTTTAAAAAAATTTTAAGCTCGCTCCCTGGTATAATGATAACACACACTGTTTAAAACAGACCGCTCGAAAATTAGAACGTAAATGGCATCAAACCAAATTGTTAGTATTTCAAATAGCCTGGAAGGAGAGCATCCTGAACTATAGAAAAGCTGTTAGTGTAGCTAGATCAACGTATCGCTCCACTCTTATAGAAAATAACAAAAATAATCCTAGATTTTGATTTAATACATAGCCAGATTAACCAGAAATAAGACCACTGCAGAAATCTCCACAACAACAACATACAGTAGTGAGGACTTCATGAACTTCTTTAATAATAAAATTGTAAAACATCAGGCATAAAATTGAGGTTTTGAAACCGGACAATGTAATTGATGCAGATGTTAAACTAACCATGTCAGATCGGAACCTAGAATACTTTACTCCCCTTGAAGCGAGGGAACTAATTGCACTCATGTATATTATATTAGATCCTATACCGACACATTTTCTCGAACAGATAGTGCCAGAAATAACAGAATCCCTGTTGAAAAATAATTAATTCTTCACTCATTAGTGGGTATGTTCCAAAATCTTTTAAATTAGCAGTTATTAAACCGATAATTAAGAAGTCTGACCTCGACGCCGGTCAGCTGACCAATTACAGGCCAATATCAAACCTCTCCTTTATCTCTAAGATTCTGGAAAAGGTAGTTGCGGAGCAACTATGCTCATATCTACATAGAAATAACGTACATGAACTGTATCAGTCAGGATTTAGGCCTCATCACAGCACAGAGACAGCACTTGTTAAAGTAGTAAACGACCTCCTATGGGCCTCTGATCAGGGTTGCGTAACTATGCTTGTGTTACTCAACCTCAGTGCAGCTTTTGACAGAATTGATCATAGTATTCTCCTTCACAGATTAGAAAATGTGGTAGGAATTAAGGGAACAGTCCCCTCCTGGCTCAGATCCTATTTGACGGATCGTTATCAGTTTGTAGATTTAAATGGTGATTATTCTGCATGTTCTCTAGTGGAGTTTGGTGTCCCACAGGGTTCGGTTTTAGGCCAACTGCTTTTTTCCCCTTACATGCTTCCTTTGGGCAATATAATCTGTAAGCATGATATTAAATTTCACTGTAATGCTGACGACACACAGTTATACGTCTCAGCAAAACCAGATGAGAAAAACCAGCTTGCTAAAGTTGAGCAATGCGTAAAGGATATAAAAGAGGATATAAGGATGCTAATTAACTTCCTTCTGCTTAATCCTGATAAGACATAAGTTCTAGTCATAGGATCGCATGCAGCTAGTAGCAAGATTTTAGATCACACTGTAATTTTAGATGGTCTTTCTGTTCTATCTAGTGCAACAGTAAAAGACCTTGGTGTGATTATAGATTCTAGTCTTTCATTTGAAGCTCATGTAGACCATACAGTATCACCAGGATTTCTTTCTTTTACCTCAGAAATATTGCCAAGTTGAGGAATATATTGTCACTAAACAATGCAGAAAAACTAGTTCATGCTTTTATCACTTCTAGGTTGGACTATTGCAACGCTTTACTGTCTGCTTGTTCAACTAGGTGCATAAACAAGCTTCTATTAGTTCAGAATGCAGCAGCACATCACCCCTATCTTATCTACACTGCATTGGCTCCCTGTGAAATTTCACATCGATTTTAAAATACTACTTTTGGCGAATAAAGCATTGAATCGTCTCTCGCCGCAGTATCTGAGTGAACTGCTAGTGTCTTACAATACGCCACACCTACTTCGATCAAAGGATGCAGGCTGCTTGTCAGTACTGCATACTATAAGAACTACAGCAGGGGGCAGAGCTTTTTCTTACGAAGCACCAAAGTTATGGAATAGCCTTCCAAATAGTGTTGGGGACTCAGACACAGTCTCAGTGTTTAAGTGTAGGCTAAAAACCTATTTATTTAGCCAAGTCAAGTCAAGTCAATTTTATTTATATAGCGCTTTAAACAATTGACATTGTCGCAAAGCAGCTTTACACAATAAAAATAAGTAAGTCTGTATGCAATGTGTATGAATCAGAATTATAAGATTGTCCCTGATGAGCAAGCCGAGGGCGATGGTGGCAAGGAAAAACTCCCTGGGATGGTAATAGGAAGAAACCTTGAGAGGAACCAGACTCAACAGGGAACCCATCCTCATCTGAGTGATAACGGATAGCAGGGATTGATCAGCATAATAATGTGTACTGGAAGTTCAGTGTAACAGGAGATGTGTTAAAATTAAAATTAAAAGGAGTCCAGTTTTTTCCTGGAGGCTCAGGTAGACTGTATGAGATTCCAGTCCTGAGCTATCGAACAATTGAAGTCACAGGTCCCCAGAGCATCAATCGATGATAGGACAGTCTTAATGGAAACCATCCCCAGCCACCATACGAATCCAGTCAGACCACATGGGGCATCCATGCGACGAGATCTCTAACCAGAAGCAGGACTCCAGGATGAGTTAGACGGGTCCAGAGGGCAGAGGGGTCTGGATCACTCGCAACTCAGGAGCGAACATGTATAGCATGACAGAGAGACAGAGAGAGGGAAAGGAGAGAAGGAGAGAGGGGGAGAGAGAGAGAGAGAGAGCAGAAAAGGAGAGAACAGAAAATAAGGAGAGATGGCAGTTAGGTATGGTCACAGTCAACATGTATAAGGTGAATGTATATTAGTGCAAATTGCAAGCAGGGATTCCGGCAGGACTAACTATAACAGCATAACTAAAAGGGAGAGCCAGAAGGAAACACAAACATGAGGGCTCCCTGAGATGTAAAGCAACCAATCACCTCACCGTCAACAAACCTGAGTGAACAATGAGAGTGGGGAGGACAGCATTTAAACATACCAGTTCACCAGAATACTCTACGTCCATGAGTCCCCCAGATCTGCTCCTTTACCTAAGGTTAATTTATTTACAAAAATGCTTGGCTAAATAAATAAGTTTTTAGCTAAGATAGGGGTGATGTGCTCGTATCTTCTGGTTCTAGTGAGGACCCTCGCTGCTGCATTCTGCACCAACTGAAGCTTGTTTATACACCTAGTTGAACAACCAGACAGTAAGGCGTTACAATAGTCCAACCTAGAGGTGATAAAGGCATGAACTAATTTTTCTGCATCATTTAGTGCCAATATGTTTCTTATCTTGGCAATATTTCTAAGGTGAAAGAATGCTATCCTGGTAATATTATCTACATGTGCTTCAAATGAAAGGCTGGAATCTATAACCACACCAAGGTCTTTTACTGTTGCACTTGATGGAACAGAAAGGCCGTCTAAAGTTACAGTGTGATCAGAAAGCTTACTTCTAGCTCCTTGTGGTCCTATGACCAGAACTTCTGTCTTATCAAGATTAAGCAGAAGAAAATTAATTAACATCCAATCTCTTATGTCCTGCACACACTGCTCAATTTTAGCAAACTGGTTTTTATCATCTGGTTTTGCTGAGACATATAATTGTGTGTCATCAGCATAACAATGAAAACTAATACCATGTTTACGAATTATGTTGCCCAGAGGAAGCATGTAAAGGGAAAAAAGCAGTGGGCCTAAAACTGAGCCCTGTGGAAAACCAAACTCCACTTGAGAACATGAGGAATGGTCACCATCTAAATCTACAAACTGATAACGATCAGTCAAATAGTATCTGAGCCACAAGAGGGCAGTTCCCTTAATTCCTACTAGCTTTTCTAATCTGTGTAGGAGAATACTATGATTAATGGTGTCAAAAGCTGCACTGAGGTCTAATAGCACAAGTATAGTGACGCAACCCTGTTCAGAGGCCCATAGGAGGTCGTTTACTACTTTAACAAGTGCTGTCTCTGTGCTGTGATGAAGCCTAAATCCTGACTGATACAGTTCATTAATGCTATTTCTATGTAGATGTGAACATAGCTGCTGTGATACTACCTTTTCCAAAATCTTGGAGATAAAGGGAAGGTTTGATATTGGCCTGTAATTAGAAAGCAGACAGGGGTCAAGGTCAGGTTTCTTGATTAGCGGTTTAATAATGGCTAATTTAAAGGATTTGGGAACATACCCACTACTGAGTGAACAGTTAATTACTTTCAACAGGGGTTCTATTATTGCTGGTACTATCTGTTTGAGAAAATGTGTCGGTTTAGGATCTAGTATACAGGTTGCCGATTTTGAAGAAGAGATGAGTGAAATTAGTACCCTTGCTTCAAGGGGAGTAAAGTGTTCTAAGTTCTGATGTGATGTGGTTAGATCATTCAATTCAATTCAATTCAATTTTATTTCTATAGCGCTTTTAACAATGGTCATTGTCTCAAAGCAGCTTCACAGAAATTAAAATAAAATGAAAAGAAGACTTATGGAAACATATATATGTTTAAGAAAAATGTGTCTAGATAATGAGATTGTCCCTGATGAGCAAGCCAAGGGTGACGGCGACAGTGGCAAGGAAAAACTCCCTGAGATGGCAATAGGAAGAAACCTTGAGAGGAACCAGACTCAACAGGGAACCCATCCTCATCTGGGTGATAACAGACAACAGAAATTGTATAACATCATGTGTGTTATGCAGATGAAAGTTCGATATAACAGAAGTTATTTAAATTAACACAAAGTCCAGTTCAGTTCAGGGATGAGTCAGCTGGTGCAGAGCGCAGATGGGGGTCTGGATCACTGGGAGCTCAGGAGCAGCATGTGTAGCTCCAAACCAACATGAAGAGGAATCCAGCTGGAGGAGGTCCTTCTCTGGATGCCTCAGGATCCTCGCAGGGTTGGCCTCTGTCTACTGAAGCTGGCACAATCTCCAGATGCCTCGGTATGGGTGGAAAAATAAAGAGCAGGTGAAAAGAATTAGCGTGGTTGCCATTCAGGATAGATGTACTGGAGTATGAGGTA
>JAAGKR010006291.1:0-16752 GCA_011419295.1 Clarias macrocephalus | reverse complement strand
TTATACACAGGAGCTGCCACAGCAGGTGGACCTTTCCAAGAATCCGCTCGCTGAAACCCATGAGTTTAAACTTGCCTGCGCTGTTTGCTATGAGAGAACCGGTAAGACACGGCCACAGTACAGTAGAGCTGCATGCTCGTTTTATTGCGTAGTGAGTTTCGTCTCATAATTGTTTTGTAACCTGCAGGACCTGGTGTGCTAGACTTCAGCTATCATCCGGAGGAGCATAAATGTAAAAAGGACTTGTTGATCGGAAGAATCAAGCATGCGGAGAATCAGAAATGGAAACTGATTCGGCCAAGGCCTACCAAAAATCAGTACATGGGGCTGTATTATATTTGCAAAGGTGAGTTTTTTTTTATTTATTTTATTTTATCTTTTTACAGCAGGGTCAAATTATTGGCCTGCGTCAAACAAAGAACGCGCACAAACTGATTGGAATTGGATATGGAGTTGTCGGATGCATTATTAAAACTCTGAAGCATGATTTCAAACCATAAAAAGCGTCATCAGAGATCACTTAAACGGTCTGTAGAAAAAGAAATGGAAAAAGGGTCATGTGACCTGATGAGACTATTCCAGAGCGATGTGTGCGTCAGGGTAAGTAGAGAGGCGAATGAAGCGATGCACCCATCATGTATAGTGTCCACCGTGCAAGCCTCTGGAGACAGTGTTAGGATCTGGAGTTGCTTCAGTCGCTCAGGTCGAGACTCCGCAACGTTATGTGGCAATAAAATTAAGTCAGCTGATGACCTGCATGTACTGAATCACCAGTACATCACGTACATGTGTGGACGAAACAGAAAGGAAAGCATGGCTTGATCTGAGAAAAGGAGAGTGGACAATAAAAACCGAGCCTTTAAAGCTGATCGACCAGATCAATGTATGTTTTCAGTTTAAAACCAGTTTGTCTCATATGATCAGAAACAGTGGCAATTAAAAGAAAAAGAAAAAAAGAAAAGAAAAAAAGCTCCACTATGAGATAAAACACGGGCCGTTTGAGGTGATGGCTTGTAAAAATACATTTTCCGAACTGAGAGCCTAGTATGACAGAGCAACTCAGCCCAGCAACGTGCAAATGAAGATTCATTAAGATTGTTTAAATATTTTGTTTGATAGCCGTGTATATTTCCTTATATTTGTATAGAATACAAAGATCAAACTGTCCACATGTTTAATGTAGTTACTGAAAATTGACAAATTTTGTTAAAATACTATGGAAATTTTAAATTTCTGAGATTTAATTTTACATTTTTAGGATCGGAATCCTGACACAAACATGAAATGCGGACCTCGAATCAAAGAAAATCTTATTGACCACCTTAAATTTCTAATTCAGTACACCTGCTATATATAGAGTGAGGATCACAGGAGTTTGTTTTTGATTGGCACTGTGCCGGTGTTGTCATGGCAATATTGACTTTAATAACTCTTATCACTCCCTTGCCTTCCATCGTACCCGCTCTAGAAAAAAAAAATAATTATATATATATATATATATATATATATATATATATATATATATATACAAATTGATTGATTCAGTGTTTGCATTGACAGTTTGATGTAATAAACCAGATTGGTGTTCTTCCTTCATGCACAGAACCATTCCTTTCTACAAAACTTTCTTTTATTTCTTCTACTCTCTTGCGCGTCTTTTGTGTATGCAGTCTAATGTCTGTGCAGAATAATTTCGATAACTTCTGATTAATAATTGGTTAATACTGTTGGCCCAAGACTGTGGAAGTCTGACCTTGGTGAACCAGCCTTTCTAGATCTGCTGTTATATATTACTCTTCAATCTTCTGAGAATTCTTCACACTAGCATTTGAAGTGGGACTATAAGGAAATACAGCTATACAGCTTCAAAAGTCCACTATAAACTATGGTTATATGGCTGTCATGGTCAGGTGTCCTCATACTTTGACCATATGGTATAAATGGAATCCAATTTGTAATCTGGCTGAAGATGATGGATAATTACAGTATATTGCCAAAAGTATTACTGACCCATCGATCATTGAATTCAGGTGTTCCAATCACTTCCATGGTTACAGGTGTATAAAATCAAGCACCCTAGGCATGAAGACCACTTCTACAAACATCTGTGAAAGAACGGGTCGCTCTCAGGAGCTCAGTGAATTCCAGCATGGTACCATGATACATGATCGCCACTTGTGCAATTAGGCCAGTCGTGAAATTTCCTCGCTACTAAATATTCCACAGTCAAGTCTTAGTGGTTTTCTAACAAAGTGGAAGCGATTTGAGAACGACAGCCATGTAAAATCACAGAGCGGGGACAATGGATGCTGAGACTTTCTGCAGTGTCGAGAGCTACAGACCTCCAAACTTCGTGTGGCCTTCAGATTAGCATAGAGAACTTCATGGAATGATTTTCCACCAAGTGCAATGCAAAGCATCGGTTGCAGTTGTGTAAAGCACACCACCTGTGAGAAGACGAGAAGGAAAACGGAGAACCGGTTGCCAGGAGAACGGAACTTGTCTGACTGCATTGTGCCAAGTATAAAGTTTGGTGGAGGGGGTGTTGATGACGTGGGGTTGTTTTTCAGAAGTTGGGCTCGGCCCCTTAGTTCCAGTGAAAGGAACCTTTTGTTGGAACAGTTTGAGGATGATATCACACCAGTTCCAACATGACTGCGCACCAGTGCACAAAGCAAGCTCCATAAAAATGTGGATGAGTGAGTTTTTATTGGTGTGGAAGAACTTGACTAGCCTACACAGAGTCCTGACCTCAAACCGATGGAACACCTTTGGGATGAATTGGAGCGGAGAGGACTTCTCGTCCAACATCAGTTTCTGACCTTCTGGAAGAACGGTAAAAAAAATCCCAATAAACGCACTACTAAACCTCGTGGAAAGCCTTCACAGAAGAGAGGAAGATGTTATAGCTGCAAAGGGCCAACATCTTATTAAACCATATGGATTAAGAATTGGATGTTACTCAAGTTCATTTGCATGTGAAGACAGACGAGCGAATACTTTTGGCAATATAGTGTGTATATATTGTTGTTCAATACTTTCCATATTCCTTCATGTTCTTATTTTACGTCTGCAGTACTCATGTGGTTTTGTTTTTTTTGCTTGATTATTTAAAGATGTTGCTAATGGAGATGACTGTAAGTACCCTGGCCACTGCACATTTGCATACTGCCAAGAAGAAATCGATGTCTGGACCCTGGAGCGCAAAGGTTTAATCTCCAGAGAGATGCTGTGCGATCCAAGCTCGAGCCGAGCAAAGATTCATTTGACCGTCTCCAAAATCCTGCAGGAGCACCAAGGCATATTTCTGTTCCTTTGTGAGGTGAGATCATTCGTGTGACGCTGTTGGCACCCAGAATGGCTTTCGTGAGTGCAATTAAGGGCACATCTTTATTAAATATTAAATGTGGTTTCTCTTTAACTTGATTGATTTGACTTTGAAGTCGATACCTAGGGCAGGCATAGTTTTATGATTCTCAATCCTTTGCAAAAAAACTAATAATTTTAATTTAACCTGTATGGCCTTGAGCAATAATTTTAAAAAAATGCAGATCAGTAGCTAAATAATTCAAACAAGGGTTCATTTAATGTTCTGATTTGTTGAGAGATGCGTAGCACTAATTATTCAGTTTTTGGATCAATTAAGATCCCAAATTTTTGCCTAAAAATACACAAGATGCTCATCATGTGCATTCGTATTTTTATTCCAGTACTCAGCAGTATTGGTTGTAACGCGCTAGAGTACTCGGATTACTTTTTTTGATGGTCCGCCATTCAAGTACTCAGTTACTTTTTCAAAAATGTAATCCGTTATTCAGACAATTTATGTAATCCGTGAGCCAGTAGCTGAGATAGGGGTATTAGTAGTTAACAGATTATGGGTAAAACTTCACTGAGTGATGATGGTAGAATAATTATAAATGTCTTGACTAAAACAACATGCATGAGGAATCACAAAGGAGTTTTCATTTTCTGCAATGGAAAAGTATGCTAACTAGTTACTTTTATCAGAAAGTAACGCCGTAATGTAACGGATTACTTTTTTAAAGACCGTAATCTTGTAATGCAATTACTTTAAAAAGTAACGTCCCCCAACACTGGTACTTGGTGATGCCCAACTGTTATGTTAAGCAAAAAAAAATGTCACCTTTAAATCACAGGAAGCAGCAGGAGACGTACATGTCATGTTCAGTGGTACCTCGGCATACAAACTGAGTCCGGGTAAGTCACGCGAACGTCAGGGATCCGTTCAAAACCTGTTTGCGTCAGTGGAAAGGCACTTTTTTTTTTTTTTGGATTTTGTACAAGCAGTTTGTGAAGATGTAGCCAAGGAAATGATCAAGAAGAAAAGCGAGCCGCTTTCAGTATTTTTATTTTATTTTTATTTTTTTAAGCAGCCACTGCCAAGATGAATTCAAGTGAGGTGTAATGTCTATTTATTTCATGTTTTACTTTGTTTTGATTGTTTTTTATATGCAAAAGTATGTTGGAAATTGGTAATATTACGGGTGGCTTGAACGGATTATCTGCATTTACGCTACATCCTATGGGAAAATGCATTTCGCAATATGTATTTTCAACTTTAAGAACTCGCCTCTTTCGTATGCCAAGGTACTACGTCAAACTGTGATGATCACAGTGGTTTCCTGTTTAAATGTCCATTACACCCCATACTGCTAAAAAAAATAAAAAAAAAAAATCAAACAAACAAACAAAAAGAGATAAAAGAAAAGTCGGTAACTGTGGTGTCACATGTTTTTACTTTTAACGGTTTTATTCCTTGTAGACCACAGCGGTTTGCTGATGATGATAAATAGTTTTTTAGTTTTTTTTTTCCTCCTCATTAATGAAAACTACATTTGCTTTCTTTTCCTCGTTTATAGTTGATGTGAAACATCACGAGACTAGTTATTTCCTCAGAGCTTTACAGTTATAAAGTCATCGTCTTATCAGCGACTCTTATTTGCTCTGTAATGAAGTTATAACAAGATGCGCGCACAAAAAAACAGCTTGTCATGTTATTAGGAAAACTGGAAAGTGCAAGCTCATTGGTTTTGAAGCCTTACAGACTGCTGACACTGGAGCCTCTCTCCAGAAATGTTAAGTATAAAATAAAAAAATTAAAAAAAGATTCAGAATTTGCTTAAGAAGTAACAAGTCAGGTTAATAAACGCCTGTCAAGCCACACTGTCATGGCTATAAATCGAGACTTTCTTGATTAAGAACACTATAAACCCCAACGTTTTATCAAAACAGTTGATGGCTTTAAAAATTTTATTAAAACATTCATGCATCTAAGCCGCCTCGATTAGGTTGCCTTGCTTGTTGTTATTCAGTATTCTCACCAAGTCAACTGGCCGCTAACTGTGGTGAGGTATGTTAATGATGTATTCACTTATCAATTAATCAGCGTTGTTAATTTAACTTAAATTAATTTTAAAAAATTGTTTTGCATAATATTTCTCTTTTGTAGCTTACATATCTGTTAACTTGTGTGCCACAAGAGGGCGCACATGCAGCTTATGCTGTTCAGTTTCCTTCGGGTTTTTTTTTCTAGCAATCTTGACTTGGAATGAGGACTTTTTTGTAAATATTATGCTTGTGTAACTGTTTTGGCTTTTCATCATTTGTTTCACTAATTTGTTGAAATGTGCTGATAGATCTAAAACATTTATGAAGACATGTAATAAGTGTGACATGATTTGTAGGTGTGCTTTGATCACAAACCCAGAAAAATCAGCAAACCTGGTATCTGCTCTCATCAAGTGAAACCGCATGGGTTCGATCAGTATAAGTAAGCATCTCTTCTCATGGAAAGTTATGTTGTTGTGTTTTGATGAGCGATTTGAAATCCGTCATGACTTATTGCAAGGAAACTGTAACCTCCCCTGAACACCATCTCTCTCTCTCTCTCTCTCTCTCTCTCTCTCTCTCTCTCTCTCTTTCTCTCTTCATCAGGTGCCTCGTCCATTTAGTAAAGAACCCTACGCTGAAGTACTCCAAAATCCGCCCGTACCTGTCTCCCTGCCAGCTGGATCTGTGTAGGCATGCGGTGCGCTACGGCTGTCAGCGAGAGGATTTCTGCTTCTTCGCTCACAGCTTCGTCGAGCTCCAAGTCTGGATAATGCAGCGTGAGCAAGGTGGGCCCACAGCTGTAACTGTAACAATAGGAGATTCGAGGAGATCTGACCGGTGCGGTTCATTTGTGCTCATTTATATTGATATATTTTCAGGTATTACACATGAAGCTATTGTCCAAGAGACAAAGAAGTTCTGGAATATCGAGAACAGCTCACGAGAACAGGTGCCCAGAGTTACTCTTAACACCGTCGTCATGCCGATTTCAACCTGTTTAATAAAACGTGCTTTTTTTTCCTCAGGAGCTGCAGGCCGCCTTGAAGAAGTTTGGGCCTCCTAATCTTAAACTGCAGTTTGTGTGTGGGCAGTGCTGGAGGCACGGGCAGCTCAACGAAGCTGACAAGAACAAGAAGTACTGCAGCGCGAAAGCCAGACACCCGTGAGGGTTTCTCCTTTGTTATGATGCCAGACTAAATAACAGTCAGCTTTATGTAACAGTTAAAGTTTTAGTTAAGATGATGTAATTTGTTGTTATTTTTATTTCATCATTTCCAGCTGGTCCAAAGATAGACGAGTGGTTCTGGTTAGCTCGGTAGAACGGAAGAAGTGGACCGAGGTTCGGCCTCTTCCTTCAAGAAAGCCCGCACCTGCTCAGTTTGAGGTGAGCGTCGTCATGGCGATGAGCACACACTACAGCATGTTTCGTTTCTCTTTATCATACTAATATTTTCATGGTGTGTTTTTTTTTTTTTTTGTTCTTCTATAATCAGATTTGCTTGCATGTGGCTGCAGGCAAGAAATGTCAGTATATCGGAAACTGCACTTTTGCCCACAGCGTGGAGGAGAAGGAGCTGTGGACGTATATGAAGGATAACAATAGTAAGTCCACAAATGATGCATCATGTTTTGATTAATAGCCACATGCTCGTCCAGTGCTCCAAAGACTCCACATTTGTTCGTGTAAGCCTACCACGGATAAACAAAAAGGATTTGCAAAAGTTTTGGAAGTGCTGATTTTTTTTTATTGTGCTCTTCTATTGTAGAAAGTTTTCTGACCCATAAACAGCACAACACATTCCCAGGAGAACATTTAGCATTTAGTCACACCCACAAAGCTCCATACAAAAAAAAAAAAAAAAAGTGCTCGCCCTATCATCCGGAGATCGCGAGTTCGATTCCCGGGTGATGCTGTAACCTCTCGCAGCCGGAGGTCTAGAGAGTGCTGATTGGCCGAGCTCGCTCAGAGGGGAGGGATGAGAGGCCAATCAGAGGCGTCTGTGAGCTCACGCAAGCGGAAGGAGCGGATAGCGCTGTCCTCCGAGTGTGTTACGCCAACTGAGTGGTAGTAGTAGCTTAATGTGGGAGCCCCCTAGGGACGGGGAGGAATTGGACACGACTAAATTAGGGAGAAAATCGGGGAAAAAATCTATTAAAAAATTTAAAAAGAGAGAGAGAGCTGAGAGCATGAAGTGAACAATCAGGATGAAGGTTAAAATGCAGATGTGGTGGTAGTTTGACATTTTGTTTACGCAAGAAATGTTCAAGTCAAACCAGGACCCTGGATGAAATTTCCTGTGAAATGAAGGAATAAAACTGAATATTTATTGAAGACTTGAAGCATATTATGGTGATTGAGAATGTTACCCGTAGTAAAGCATTTGATTGGGGCAATAACGATCCCAAAGACCAGTGGGAATAACGATCCCAAAGACCAGCGGGGCTCCGAGCCCAATGCAGTCGTTCCCGTGAAAATTCAACGAGTAGAATGCCTGATGCTTACAAATTGTCGGATAACGTGTCACAAACTTGGTGAATGAGTGTGTGTATTGTTTCCACAACACTACTAGCACATTAAAGAAAATCATCTGGGAGTCCGCGCAACGTTGCTATGTCCCCCGCACAGACTTGACCTCGCTCCAAGCCATTTCCACATGTTTGGACAGTTCTTTAGTCATAATTGAATGGTTTTAGTGGTTAAGCATTGATGATTGATGGAAAAGAAAAAAAAAATTGGTTTCATAAAATGTTCTCAAATAGTTTGTGTTTTTGATCGAGATTTTAAAGCTTTTCCATGACTTTTTAGTCATGTTTAGATATTCCAGTGGTTCTCGCAAAAAAACAAAAACAAAAAAAAAAACATTTTACATCTACAAGCAGAATATGTTTTGCCATTTTGCATTTGGCCAGGACTTAAACAAGCTCCTCCACCAGACACACTGAAAGGGTGTGTCTGGAGGAGGAGCGAGATAAAGGGAATCTGGTAATGCATCATCTGAGGAGTATTTCAGCCGGAGCATTGACTCCACACGATTTGGACGAGCTCTGAGAGCTGTGTTAACTTGTTAAAGAAATAAGTCAAATATGTGAGTCTTCAGTCAAAATAAGCAATATTAAACACGAGTATATTCCATGTATAAAAATCAAGTAGTGGGTTTTATATTAGTCACGACTTTTACTATAATTGCATGAAAAGCAAATCGCTTGAATGAATGGTTTAAGTATAAATCATTTTGTGTGTGTGTGTAGTTGCAGATATGGAACAGCTTTATGAGAGTTGGCTTCAGTCTCAGAAACTCGGCAGCAGTGAAGAGAGCTCAAGCAGTGTTGCTAAGGAGAACGGAAAGCAGATTCACATGCCCACGGACTATGCAGAGGAAGTGGTAAAGAAACATTCCCCTCCACCCCACCACTCCAAACCAGACTGTCTGACTGATTTATTACTTTTTCCATTATTACTGAATATGGTCCACCAGAATTGAAAGGAAATGTAATTCCCAGCACAGGAACAAAGTGGAAGGAATTTTAAAATTTTATTTATTTTTTTTTAATGGCCCTTTTGTAAAATTGCTTGTTTCTTTGGTTTTCTGTCTTTGCTTCACCAGGCTAGCAACCATTGTTGGCTGTGCGGGAAGAACTGCAACAGTGAGAAACAGTGGCAGCAGCACATCACCTCGGAAAAGCACAAGGACCGCATGTTCAACTCCGAGGACGACCAGATCGGCTGGCAGTATCGGTTCCCTACAGGAGTTTTCAGAGTCTGCGAGCGGTGAGTTCGGTTTCAAGCACCCTGGTCCCAGTGCAGCAGACGTTTTTTGCCCTGCGTGTTTTAATGGACGCGTCTTTCCTGGCTGCAGGTTCCTCAAGAACATGTGCCCCGATGGAGAGAAGTGCACCATGGCCCACGGCGAGGAGGAGCTGAAGGAGTGGATGGACCGCAGAGAATTCCTTTTGATGAAACTTACCAAAGCCCGAAACGATCACTTGATAGCGCCAAACGATAACGACTTTGGCAAATATAGTTTTCTGCTTAAAGATATTAAGTAAATTTTTTTTATTATTATTATGTTCAAGAAATGTGCCATAGATGTTTGGAAATGATGTGATGGGAATACAGTGTTGAAGTGAGCTCGCGTTGAGCTCCCTGAAGTTCGAGAGAGCTTGTGGCCCTTCCTTTTTTTCTCTCTCTCTCTCTCTCTCTCTCTCTCTCCGAGTGATGTTAATGGAAAACACGAAGCTCCTAAGTGATGGCTTCGCAGAGAAGAGAGAAGAATTATTAATTATAATCACATTCTATGTTCCAGCTTCGTAAGTGTTCCATTATGGGCCTCAGTTCAGACTCCTTGACTTGTATTCAGGCCAAAGACACCAAAGAAGAAAAAATACACTATCGGTGATATAGTGGTACTATTCGGTCACACGATCACAACAGGCTTATGTGAATATGCTGGGTCGGCTTTCCTTACATATTTTAATTCACATTGATGTTTACATACGTTTTCTGTCATATATAACTTTCTTTTACTTCCGGCATCATTTAATTATTTCCTGGCCTTAGCATTAAATTAGCCTGTTGGTAACGATAATATGTGCCGTTTCCGGTAGTGTGTAACGCGTCGTCTGTCGTGTGACGTGAGCATGAGCAGTCACCTTAAGCAGTATATAAGGGACGAGGGTAATTTAAGCAAGATGGTTTTGAATGTAGTTTTAAATAGCTGGAGTTCAGTTATTTCTTTTTGGCCTTTTTTTTTTCCCTCTTTAAAAAAATGTAAACGTTTTCTAGCTTTATTATGTTCCCATTCTATATATTTTATGTCCTGATTTAATCACAAGCAACAATGCTGCTAGTGATGATTTAAAACTAATCTGTAAAAGATGCACAATTTACTAAAATCCAACCCCAAAAGGTTTCAAGGTTTTCCCCTTTTTGAAGTCTTTATTATTGCTGTGAAATCACACAGGCGGTGTAGGTTTCCCTCTGCAAACCGAACAACACGTCTCATTGTAGAAAACCGCCTTGTTTGCCTTCTGACCTTTTTAAGGTTTGAAATACAATTTTCCTTATTCAACCCCTTGTACCAATAAGAGTTATTGATCTGTATAGGTCTCAGTATTTTAATATTAAACATCCTGTTTAATGTATTTCCTACTGTATGTCTTTAAGCTGTGAGACACAATTAGGGGAAGAAAAACATTGTAATCCTTATTTGCATGCGTAAAGCGTGTTTTAATACGGTCTACAAAAATGATATTTTTAATCTTATTATATTAGGTATGACGATTATAAGCCATACCCATACGTGCAAGAAAGTATTACTATGAAAATCCAGGATCTCTAATCCCCTAGACCTACTGTACCACAGGGGCCAGTGTGTGTGTGTGTATTATTCTAGGCACCTGGTTTCAGTCTTTAATAACATTTTATCTGTGGTTATGTTTGAAATTACAAGCAATGTCCTGGATTGAACTCGGGCCTTGTAGTCTGTATCAGAATCTCAGACTTGATCCATTTTTAAAGCATCGTCACTCCCTTGCGCCTCCTGTTGAGCATTTGTTTGGTTGCGTTTTACTGGTTTTCCCACCTCACACATGACAACTGTTTATAATAAGACTGTCATTCTTTAACATTTCATTTAATTCAGTTTTCCATAATATATTTATTAAATTAACAGTTTCATCTGTCTAGCATATTGAGTCGAGTTCCCTAATGAAAGACAACAACACAATGGTTGAAAATCAAAACCTTATCCAGTCAGCCACAGTAATTTTGAGCTTAATATAATATTTATATTTCCCCCCTCTGATTGACTGGTCCAGACTCATATGTGAATAAAACAGAACATGTTCTTAATTGTAGTTTGTTCTTTGTCTTTTTTCCAAACATCACACCTTAATCTAGTCACAGAACCGTCTTTTGGGAAGAAAGTCTTTCCCTTTGTAAGGGTATGTTCCAGGATTTCTTTGTCACGAATAATTAAACACCCGTTTGTGTTACCGTGTCTTTAAGACAGCTATATGGTCCTGAGCATTGTTCTGATTAGATGGTCACCTCGCACATTATATGAGCCACTCCATTTTATCCCAGTCCCATCTTGATCTAATGGTTTCAGTACGGTCAGCTATGTTTAATAGTGAAAGTTAGAGCATTTTTATACACACACACATGATGAGAACTCACAGGATTGGGGCTTCAGTTTAATTGGGAGCAAAAAGATTGGATTATAGAGTGATGGAAAAAGGTCGTGTGACCCGACGAGTCCAGATTGAGCCTATTCCAGAGTGATGGGCGTGTCAGGGTAAGAAGCGATGCTCCCATCATGCATAGTGTCCACTTTACAAGCCTCTGGAGACGGTGTTGTGATCTGGGGTTGCCTCAGTTGCTCAGATCTAGACTCAGCAATGTTATGTGGAAATAAAATGAAGTTAGCTGATGACCTGAATGTACTGAATCACCAGGTTATCACATCTGAGTTTTTCTTCCTGCCCCAATTTAAGGCCCTTCAGTGTTGTCTCATTACAAAAGCAACGTCCCCATATGTCCATGCTCTCATCTTTTGATGTTTAGAACCATCATCCAATCACAGTGTGTTTACATCAGGATTTTATTTTAACTTTCACACGAAATATGAACATTAACCGAACTCTAAAAATATATTCATGAATCGTGAACCCATGATTAAGAACAACTCACACTTTATTCCTTCATACAAGAAAATCAGACAATTGACATCGTTTTTTTTTTTTCTCACAAATTTACACTGATCATTTTCAGCATGACAAATTTGAAAGATCTATATATATATAAAAAAAGAATTAGAATAAATGTACATATCCTTCAAGCGACCTTTTATCCACTGTAGTTCCATACAGAAATGTGCTCAGCCACCGTAATAATCACCTCTGGGATTTTTCACACACTTCGAACCCAGTCACCGGCTTTCATTCACGATGGCTTCTTAGCAGATCTGAACGACGACAGTTGCATCTTGCGCCGAATGACATGTATTTAGAAATTCAATACAAATCTCATTTTTGTGCTAAAAAAAAAGTAGACAGCAGAGTTCATTAACTAGGAATGATAAGTTTCATCTGCACACAAAGAGTTCTGATGGTGACACTGGATGTGAAAATCACAAACGACTGATTTAATTGACATTATAAATGGATTGTTGAATCCGTTCTTTTATTCCATGAAGCATGGTGCAGGTATTGCACGCATTTTCTTTAGACCAGAGCCAGCTCTGGCGAATTCTTCTATCTATTCTTCTATCCCAAAGACATAATCAAGCAGATAAATAAATGTCAGCTAGTTGTCGAAAACACACACACACAAACATATCAGTTTCACATTATAACAGGATTCCAACGGACAACCATAAAGTGCATAAAAGATTCAACCTACGGGGTAAGACGACTTTAAAAGCAGCTGGACATATACATGCGTTAGCTTTGTTTCTTCTGCATTTAACCTGAAACCATTTCTCTGTTATATGTTTGTAATATATCAAAGAAATCTGATTCCTCCACGGACCAAGGAACATGTTCCATCCAAAAAGAACATTTAATTAGCTGTGGCTCTCTGTGCCAACAGGAGCGAGTTTGCTCTTAAGATCTGCCCGAGGAACACGGGCAGAATACTGCACCAGGAGGAAAGGCTCTTTGGTTTCACCTTCGCCAACGATGCTCTCCTCATCCTCGCACTGAGTGAACCGCTGTAGGCGCAAGTAGCACCAGCAGCCGAAGATCAGCGCTCCCAGGGCGGCGATGGCGATCAGGGTCACTATGATCGTCACCACGCCAGTGGTGGGGCTGTGGTCCATTATCGACATTTTCTGTGTACTGAATTCAGTCTTTCCCAATCTTCAAGATTCCTGGTGGAGTGCGGTTTTCCTGGTCTGCAGATCTTAAAGAATCTGGTTTTCAAAGAGGAAACGTCAATGAGACATGATAGAAAAGCAGCAGATAAAAGCAGCAGTAAGATGCATATTGAAGTATAATACACATGTCAGTTTTTACATATATATAAATCTTATTTGATGATCAGCATGATGGCATATCATTTATACTCTTCCAGTCTTTTGGCAGAGATATAGAAAGTCAGAACTGTGTAATTTTTGGCACATCCCATGGATGCTTGACTGGCCTGAGATCTGGGGATTTCCCGGGGCCGTTGGACCCAATGTGCAGCAGCCGGGTAGTCTGATCCAATAGAAGCGCTAGTGTAGATCAAACTGAGGATAAGGTTGATACTGGTTGTGAAAGAAAGGTGCAATCACTGATCGCTGTAGTTGGTGATCAGTGTTGTTTGCTGATATAAATCTTTAACACTTTTTGAAGGCATAAGATTTTGGAGCTTAGCTCTGGGAATTTGTGTTCATTCAACCATGAGAGCATTAGTGAAATCGGGTACCAATGTTTGTTGAGGAGATCTGGGGTTCGACTGGGTTGAGTTGCAGGACATGCAAGTTCTTCCACTCTGCACTTTTGTTTGGGCGGCACAGTGGCATGGTGGTTACATTTACGCAGACGCTCTTATCCAAAGAGACTTACAAAAGGTTTTGTAGATTCTGTCATTGGATAGATCCTTACCATCGTTACTAGATTATAAGTACCATCTGTCAAACACTGTTGGAAATATTATTTTTTTTTACCTAAATATCTATGAAACAGATAGGTCATTAATCGTCGCTTAAAGATTGCCAGTGACTCGGCTGTACGGACGTTCATCTGGCGGAAGTTCATTTCACCACCTAGAAGCCACAACAGAAAACAATCTAGACGTGTCTGTATTGATCCCTGAGGGATGGAGGGACCAGCCGAGCAGTGCTCGAGGACTGGACAGAACATGGTGCAGCCCTGGGTTCGGGTTCGATTCCCACCTGGGGTCTGTGTGCACAGAGTTTGCATGATATTTGGTGTTTTTTTCTCCAGGTACTGTGTCTCCTCCAACAATACCAATACATGCAGATTAGGTTAACTGGTAGAGAAGGAGGAGAAAAAAATTATTCAGTTATGAAATCTGATTCTTTTGTGTGGCGATTCACATAATCACCACAGACTCGGAAATTGATGTTTTTTTTTTTTTTTTTACTTTTATGATAAAGATGAAGCGGTCAATCGGCCAGCGACCAGAATTGTCTGGTTTTCGGTTTGATTGCCCATGTTCAGTGATCGGCCGAACTCCCTCAGATATAAATGATCCTTTTCTGAGCGATGCAACAAAAAACAAGTTTTTATATAAAGGTATAAGGAACAGGCTACATTTACTTAATCATTAAACTACTTTTTAAGTTTAAAACTGTAACAAAATCAGGGAGGAAATGTAATATCGCCTCGTGATATTTACAAAATCGCAATAATACTTTTAATCGAATCAGCACCAAGGTATTGTGGTGATATCGTATCGATGGAGGTGACTGCTGATTCCCATCCCTACTGATAGCCGTTCCCAGATTGTCTGTAGTGTGTGAAGGTGTGTGTGTGTGTGTGTGTGTGTGTGAGAATGTTGACTGGACTGGTCATAAAAAAAAGAGTAAAAAAAAAAAAAGAAATAAACACAATGGTCTCCACAGTTGCTAGTTGGACTACAGAGGCTCCTGTAGCCAGGTATGGACGGAGTGTGTATTTTATACTGCTGGTGCTATGAGCCGCCATATTGGTTTGACGTAACAAATGAGGAAGTGAAAGCGACCAGAATGGGGCGGGGGTGGGGGGGGCGTTCTATTTTCTTTTCTTTTTTTCTAACCATAAGACATAATCAATTACACAAGAGTTACGACCTCTAGTGCATTAATATGGCGCGCGCATGCGTCGTTATAAAGGAGTAACCCCTAATGCAGAATACAGACAGCATCATCATCATCATCATCATCATGTCTCTATAGGCGTTATGTAAACGGAATCAGTATGAGCATATGTGCAGTACATGCAGCATAACGGTTCATACGCGAAAACACGTGAAAAGGCAAACATTCTGAGCAAAATAAATAAATAAATAAATCGGTTTCCCCTGCGACTGGGGGCATAAACGAGCCCTTAAATCGATGCACGCATCGCATCGCATCGCATCACATCACTCACCATGTTATAAAGACTCCAGGAGCCATGAGGAGACATGGTGCCATGGGCCGATGCGCTTATCCGCCGTGCCGTGCGTCGTGTTACCGCGCGGAGACGCGCATGGCTGCGAAACCCGACGGCGTCGAGAACGCAAACATTTCCCCACGAAGGTGAAAAGGAAGCGCGTGCACGAGGCGTCACTTTACGGGAAATGAGATCACAATCGCTGGAACGAGATCAGCCAATTAAACGCGTGCATGCTGCTTGGAGCGATCGCGTGTGTGCAACGAGTGTGTCCTGTCCTACGCGATGGTGCATAACAGCATGTCAGTGAGAGAACCTGATTGGGGGTCACGTGTTCGCTTGTGGTTCTGATGGAGCTGGTGTGAATATTGCACGAATGTCACTGTATCAGAAGTTCATATCTACCATCTATTTGGTTATCTAAGAAGTTACCATTCTCTCAAAGTAAGAGCGCCAACCGAGCACAAACTGATAAACACATGGTTTGTCCAGATTAAACACATGGTTTGTCCAGATTAGGGTGGAACAGAACGTCTTTATTGATAAAAATGAGTATGATGCCAAATACAACGGAATTGGGAAAGCTGTTCCAACATTTATCAGACAACGTTATCTAGAGAGCCTTACCTATCTATTTCTTTATACATCTAAGCATTTGGGGTTAAGGGCCTTGCTCAAGGGCCAAACAAGCACAACTTGGTTGTGCGGTGTAAAACTGAGATCTTCGCAGGGCCTATAGCCCAATGCCTTAACCACTGAGCTACCCCTGTCCCCCAGCAGACGTTCGACACACTTAAACAATTAGAAACGTCAAACATATTGCATAAATCATCTGTGAAATCATGGAAATAAATTAAATAAATTAGTTAAAAGTGCCACAGTGTCCATCCTATTGTAATTAGAAGTGTGCCGACTGATTTAAAACCATTACTGCTCTGGGAAAGAAGCTATTTTTCAACTGTTTAGTCCTGCTTTTGAGACACCTGTAGAATGGGTATGTAGAATACCCAGGATGAGAGAAGTTGGTGGTGATGTTAAGGGCGCTAGAAGAAGCCTGGTGCTTGCAATCTCTTCCAGAGAGGGAAGAAAAGAGCCAATGATTTTTTTTGTGCTGTGTTTACCACTCTTTGGAGTGCCTTTTTGATACAATGATGGTCTCAGTAGTGGCGCGGTAAAAGGTGGCCAGAAGCTTCTCACTCAGATCGCTCTTTTTCAACAGCCTAAAAAGAAGTCGAGTGTCCTGCACAGAGCCCTGACTGAACACAACTGCACTGAAAACCCTTATGTGATCATTATTATGGTTCTTTTTTTTTT
>JAAGKR010006290.1:28303-44103 GCA_011419295.1 Clarias macrocephalus | reverse complement strand
TCTAGACCTGCAGTCTGGACTGAAGACACAGCAGGAGCGTCTTTTTGCTCTGCTTTATCAGCGATTCGTGATTCTGGCTCTGTATAGTAAATATATATTAGATTTATGAAGTAACATTTATCCATTTATTATATCTAAGGATAGCTCGTACCGGTTACACTACTCAAACACGATAAGGGAGGGGTCGGAAGAGCCTGGGGTACGACAGGTAGGGCAGGTGTGATGACGGGTGTGACAGCAGGTGTGACGGCAGGTGTCTGCAGCTCCGCCTCCTTTTCCTCCTCTTCATCGCTCTCTGCCTCAGAAGAAGAGGAGCTCTTCTCATCGGATGAGCTGGCGAAGATTGCCTTGAACAGATCCATCGGAGGTCTGACCTCTTCTTCCTCCACCTCCTCTTCATCCTCAGCCTTCTTCGTTTTCTGCTCAGCGTCAGCCTCGGACACTTTAGGCTGCAATTCGCAAATTGAAATTAGGAATTATTAAACAGACGAATACAGGCAGCTCCAAAATTATTGCCACCCTTTAGGGAAATGAGCAGATGCTATCTATAAAATATATATGAGTCAGTGATGGCTCGAGCTTAAACATACAGAGGCATTGTGTAGCTTTTATTTATTCTTACACATTCAGTATGTTTTTTAAAGTACTGGAAATTTTGTAATGAAAATTATTACTTTTATACATAATTTTATATTTATATAATTTACTTTGTAATTTCAATACTTTCCTATATCTATTCACTGTGTATTACTTAGGCTTTATTTAAGTTAAACTATAAGTTAGTTTTTTCTTCCAACTTTATTAATTGAAAATTTTTTTTATTTTGGACATTTTATATATTCCCATGAAGCCTTTAAAATTTTGTAGGTGCAGATTATAAAGAAATATACCTCAGCAACAGTGCTGGAGTCTGAGGATGCTGTAGATGTCGTTGCAGTGGTCATGTGATCTTGCTGTTGCTCAGCCTTTTTTACACCATGTGTCGCTTTAACCTTTGACCCCTGCTCAGCCACATCCCACCTTGAGCGTTTGCCCGAGGCTGCTGAGGAGGAAGCAGCAGCGCTCCCTGAGCTCGATGTGGGCGGGTCCATTATAGACAGGAAGTTAAAGACAGAGAACTTGTCTCGCTTCACTTTGGGGAGACCCACGATGCTCGAGCTTTAATTGAAAAAACGGAAACCAAAATGTGGATTAAAATTAATACTAGGTTTAGTAATAATTATGTAGCATAGTTCTTATTCACTGCATTAACAGTGATGTCTGTGAAATGTCCTTACAAAGAAAAGTAAAACAAATGTGTGTGTGTGTGTGTGTGTGTGTGTGTGTGTGTGTGTGTGTGTGCTACCCTGGATAAGGGTCTGGAACATTAAATCTCTTGCACAGTAGTTTATCAGGATGCCATTCCATCGTGTCTCTAGTGAGTTTCCCAAACATCTTCATCTTCACTGCTGCCTGCTTGTCATTCACGTCACCCTGTTGTCACACACACATGGTCCATATGCATAAACACCAATGGAACTCAAGCCTTTTATTTAATTTATTTTCTTTACAAATCAATATGGTAAACATGGCTCCATGAAGACGGATCACACTACGCAAAAATGCTGACCTCCTGATCTCGTGTCACTTCCACGCTGTCGGTGTCGTCCTCTTCTTTGGCGCGGGTGAAGCGGGAGGACAGCGAGGAGTTACTTGGCTTGTAAAGAACAGCAGCACGTATGAACTCGTCTCGCTCTCGGCCTCGCTCCCACTCAGTCATCGTCGGGTCCTGACTTAACTCAAGAGAATCTACATGACACACAAAGACAAAAACATGGATTACAAAGGTTTAGCTTAAACAGAATTCAGCCAGGTGTAGAAACAACTTGCAGTCATTTTTTAAAATACAAAAATAAGATTTTTTTTTGTTAATTTACATTTAAATATTGAAAGTAAGCTGTAAGTTTGTACAGTATTTTATTTCCTACTGTGGCAAAGTCTTGTTCGGTTTGATCTAAACTAAAATCTTATTCGGTTTGACCTATATGTAAACATGCAGGCTGTAAAATGGTAACGTTAAAAGTAATCGTCACTGCTACAGTATTGATCGTCCCTCACCTTTATTCCCTTGCTTTAGTTGACTGATAAAGCGATCGTATCGTGCCTGCTTGGATGGGTTTTTCTCAAACGGCCTAAAAGTCTGGCTGGTTTGAGCTGTGGGACTCGACCAGACGCTGAGAGCTTGCTGAGCCGTGTCTGAAGCCCGAGGCTGGAGCTGTACATCTGCTTGGGCTTTAGGGACCTGGAGCTGCGGAGTGGTACTGGACTGGAAACGCTCCTGTAGAGTGGATCTCTTCTCTTCTGTAGCCTTACGGATTTCAGTCAACCTCTCTCTGTCCTTACTGTCCAGGAGCTCAAACACAGAGCGCGGACCTGCACATTAAACACACACATTTACAACTAAATATAACAGCAAAAGTGTTAACACAGCATGAAAACATACTGATTTTCTACAAAAATGGAGAAAACCCTCACCAACAGTGAAAACTGTCAGAAAACTACATATAAATGTCCACACATGCAAGAAGAGCTGATGTCCAGATTTATATCAGACAAAAAAAACACTTAAAATAAATACATGTTAAGCAATATATAATAGAATATAATTTTTGCATCCTAACTCACATTATAAATTACACTATCATTAGCAAGGTGCACAAACTTTTGTATTCAGCTATTTATTCTTAAACAAAAATCTCCCCATGACTCTCACACTAAATCATGAAACCTATTGAATAAAATTTTTTATTTATTCTGCGCATGACCATAAAGAGAAGGTGATACGAGACATCCGCACCCTGTAAGCTGGTCTCTCCCAGCAGCTCTCTCCTCTGAGAGGAGTCCAGCGTGTGGCGGCTCTGCTGCGGTGCATTCTGGGAGAGCTGTCCACGTGAAGCCTGCAGTGCCTGGGCAACCAGTGGGCTGACAGACGACGTGTCCACCACTGGCCGGAAATAATGCACCGGACGGTAATCACGAGGCAGAACGGGCGGCGGAAAGACCTGGACACGATCAATAATGTATATTACACATGTGTACATTATTACAGTCTGACCTCTGTCCTCGACGTCATCGTATTTCTTGAACAACATATGTGACTGTAATCCTCACGTACAATTTTGGCTTCTGCAGGTATCGAAGCTAACGTGAAACCTTCCAGAATTTTCCCCACATATTCTGCATCTCTGCGTGAATCTGGATACAAAACAAATAAGTGTAAAATAATCAGCAAGGAAAAACCACGACGTGAAATTCTCCCACACCTGATTCAGACCCACCTTTCTTCCTCTGTCTGTACTGCTGAGGTGCCGTCCATCCGTAAAGTCCGTCCCCCGGCTCCTCCCCACCCAGAACGGCGTCATAGTTGGACATGGCGTCCCTGTGGTAGATATCATCATCCTCCTCCTCCATCGCTCCCACGCCAAACGCCTGCACACCAAGAACAAATGCAACAGGACCAGAAATGTTTCTTCATACCGTACACATACTATACACGGAGCCTAAGCCAAGTCAAGCAACTACCACCCTCACCTGTCCTGAGATCCCGCCTTTACGGCGTTGCCCCGCCTTCCTGTCACCAAACAGACCCGTCCTATCAGAGTCAGGGTTGAAGAGGTTGATATGCCCCGCCCCTGAGCCGCCCCTCAGGGCCTGCAGGGGGTCGAGGCCTCGGTACCCCAGTCCATGGACGTCGTCTTTAGGGGTGAAATCCACCGGGGTCACGTCCTTGGGTGCGAAGGTCACGTTCTCAGGAGCAAACTCATCATCATCCTAAAGAGCGGTTTAATCAAAAAATTGTTTGTTTAGATTTATATAAACAATTATACAATCATAAAACAAATAAAAAAATTACTAAAGTTTTATATACAGTATAAAATCTATCTGTACAGGGATGATGAAAACACACTAAAAAAACAAACGATTTTAAAATCTGTAAAAAATTCCATAAAATATTAATTTAATTTTAAAATAAGGAAAACAATTATAGGGATGGATAAAACATAAATAGAAAGATCGACAGACGCACAGATGTAAGACTCTTGCACATTTGTAGTTACCTCAGACTCCTCGGACGCAATGGGTGGTAAAGCACAGCCGTACAGTTTAGCACCTGGAATAATCAAACAAACAGAGAACCACAGATTTAACAGAGTGCAAAAGATTACACACACACACCGTCTGAAACTGTCCCTGAATTTTACTGTTTGTCCCTAAAAGTTTCTTTTGCTATAAATTAGTATTTACTTCTCATCCCTCTTGAACGTGAACATGTTCTTTTGTGTCACAGGTAGAAACATCATTTCACATCTGTGACACTGAATCATCTGTACGATTCACAGCTAACGTCATCTTCAATTTAACGCAAGGGTGCACAATTGTTTTGCACTGTAAAATAAGAATATATACCTGTGTCTTGTTTGCGTTGTCTTCTTTTCAGTCTGGGTCCCACACCCTGGCCATCTTTCCATCCCATCTTTCGAAGCAGCTCCACCCCGATAGATGACCTACCGTGCATAAGCGCGCGCGTACACACACACACACACACACACACACACACACACACACACACACACACACATGCACAGCAATTATTGCTAGAGGTGACCACAACCTGGGATCTCAATTGTGCTGCCACCAGATATCAGCTGAATCTGATATCAAGGACTGGAAATGGATTTGGAAAACATTTAGAAATGAAAACATTTTTATATGAAGAGACTTGACTAGTTTTATACATTAATGAGTGGACATTGGTAATTTAAAAAATGCTAAGATGCAGATGGAAGTTATTTTATTATGAACTAAACGATGCAATCTGTGTTTCAGATGCTTCATGAGTTCGTCTTCACTTCATGATAATGTTGTGATGAGCAGTGTTGTCTTATTGATATAAGGAACTAGCAGATCCAGCACATTAACCATTCTAACCCAAATCTAGAACTTTCTCTTCTCTATTCGAGCATTTGTATGACATCATATAATGATAGCAGGGGTTATTCCACGGGGCTCTGAGGTGCTACCTGGAGAGAGAGAACAGCCCGAAGAATTATTTTCCTATAAATCTAAATTAACAGGGCTACCGTGCAGGTGTGATCAGCTCCTCCAGCAGCGTGTCTCCTGGGATGGAAGCAGAGAGCGCACTGATGGCTCGGGCTTTGTCCCTGATCTGATCTGTCCTCCCAGAAGCAAAATCTCCCGTGGTGATGATCTGTTGGGGTGCGATGCCGTGCTCGTTGAAATCCTGTAGGACAAGAGCTAGGTGTTAAACCCGGAAAAAACGGACTGGCCCTGTCTGAGCTGAGTAACCATTAGAGATGGGGAGCAAAAAATACTATTCATAACATATAGAGTTATAGTTATGTATAGCGATTGTTCAGTGTGTGTGTGACTCCAAAATCGTTTTTATTCCTTACATTTATAATAGAGATGAACCGGTCGAAACTAATTTTAAAATTTTAATTGTAACAAAATGAAAAAGAAATTTATATCAAATTGAGATATCAAATATACAGATAATATATAAGACGTTATATGAGATATTGATATAAAATAGTGAAACCTACAGAATTGCAATAAAAATCGATTCGGTACCTAGGTATCATGATAATATCGTATCGAGTGGTCACTGGTGATTCCAATCCATAGTAATCATGACAACCGGCCGCTCACAAGACACTCATTTTTGACATCAGGAATCTCTAAACCTAAACCCCGAGCCACACTTGACCTGACACTTACCTCCTCATCCATGAAGTCCTCTGGTCTGGCATTGTTTCTCTCTGCTTTCTGATTTCTCGATGACACAAACGTAGAAGGCGTCCAACCTACACACAGTCAAAAGCAAAGTTTTCTTCTACATCTACGGCGACATAAATAAAACACACAATTTTTATGTTTCTCTAAAGCGCCTCTGTCTGACCTTCTTTTGATCCGACGGTGTTGAAGTAGCCAGCAGAGAAGCCACCAGTGAAAGCTCCGTGAAACCGTTTGTAGCGCCCTTTCTCATCTTTAACCGTCTGGTCCTGCAGAGGAACCGGCTTTCTGATCGGCTCATCTTCACACACACACACACACACACACACACACACGCACACACAACTAAATTAAACATAAAATCTATTTTAAAAATATTAAAACACTTCCAAGTCGTAAATCTATTAGGTAAAACACTGTCTAATTTATTAGAAAAACTCCTGAATACACCTGCTACAATATGCACTTATTCAGACAGCCAATCATCTATATATTATTTTATTTTATTATTTTTTTTTAATTAAATATAGCATAATAAAAATGAGTCTCTATATACAGCGTAGAAATGTGTTTTAAGAGCACGAGCTCATTTAAACTGGGGAGTATAAAGTATTGTGAACATACACAGTATAGGAAGAATAATAATCTATAAATGTTACAGATGTAATGTCTATAAATTATATTACGTGCTATGAAGCCCAGTCTAATCTACAAATCGCAACATATTATATCATTATATTATTTTATCACACCCATATTCCAACTAGTCCCGCCTACCGAGCGAGGATTAGCTATCAAATTTGTATTCTCCCTATTAAACCACAGAACTGCGCTTGAGCGGCTGATTTCAACCAATCCCCAAATAGTAGGCGGGGCTTGACGACTACGGGTAGAGGAAAAAACTTGCCAAAAACTGATACGCAGCTTTTAAACTTTTCAGAAATTCACAATTAAAACAGAGTAATTTCACACACATTGTTTTCTCGTATATATTTTATCCAAAGTTAACCAATACCTTCTTCTAAAGGCTCTAAAGGAGTTCCATACGTGACAAAATCATCATCACTCTCTCCGTCCGAAGCCATGTTAGCCTGCGCGACGGTGGCCACTAAGGGTCAAACTCTCACATCGAAAACACACACACACAAAGGCAACCCCACCGCTTTTACGTCACGTTTTCAGCAGTTTATATCTTCTCATAGACATTTAATTAAATCTTATTTCAAATAATAATAATAATAATAATAATAATAAAAACAGTACTTCCGTAAACAAAAACCTCTTCCTGCTGCCTGTTGACGTCTCATCCGCTAACCGGTGGGGAAATGGGGCTAACTAAAAATATTTAAATTATATTTTTGAATATGCGCCCCCGTGTGGACGGTTACCAAATATTTTAATATTTTTTTTTGCTCCCCCGTGTAGACGATTACCAAATATTATATCTATATTTTTATTTGCGCCCGTGTGGACGGTTACCAAATATTTCAATAATATTTTAGAAATTGCGCCCCCGTGTGGACGGTCAACAAATATTTTAATTATGTTTTGGAACTTGCGCCCCCGTGTGGACAGTTACCAAATATTTTTTATAATTTTGGGGATTTGCGCCCCCGTGTGGACGGTCACCAAATATTTTAATTATATTTTGGAACTTGCGCCCCCGTGTGGACAATTTTTAATAGTTTAATAATTTGGGAATTTGCGCCACTCGGGTAGACGGTTACCAAATATTTCAGTAATAGTTTAGGAATTTGCGCCCCCGTGTGGACGGTTAAACAAATATTGTAACTTGTAACTGTCCACACGAGGGCGCAAATACAATAAACTGAATACAAAGCGTTAAACATTCAAAAATGAAGAAGAAAACGCATTGGCTAGCGGATGTGATGTCACCAGTCACCAGGAAGAGGTGTTTGTTTACGGAAGTAATGTTCTTTTATTTTTTTTTAACAGTAGTGTTACAAGACCGATTCCTGCAGTAATTAATTAAGCGCAAAGTAATTTAAGAAGTTAAAGAAATGATCCGGAAACGGCAAAGAGGAGATGGGACAGCGTCGCACTTTTTAGGGTTTGTTGTATCTTTTCTATTATCATGTGTCATTAAATGACCAAATGAAGTGGCCACTTGAACAGATAGTTATATTAGGAAAAATATATAATGTTATATAATAATGTAATGGTTTTATATTTGTGGAGTTTTTGCAAAGTGTCATGGTGGAATTTATGCAGTTTACACTTTAATAGTTAATGCTGCAGCCTTACATAAATATATTATTATTATTATTATTATTATTATTATTATTTATAAGCATTATAATGTGTAATTTCTATGTTTGTGTGTTTCTCTTCTTTGGACAGCATGAGAGAAAAACCAGCTCCTCCACCTGCTCAATCCCAGTTCCACCTGGACCTCTGGTTCTCTTTCACTGTGCAGAACTGGATCCTGGACTTCGGCAGGCCGATAGTGATGGTGATGAAATTGACTCAAAATGCTTATTAAACATTGCTGCGATCGAATACGATTAATCATTTTTAATCATCCCGTTTCAGGTCTGTGTGTGTGTGTGTGTGTGTGTGTGTGTGTGTGTGTGTGTGTGTGTGTGTGTTCTTCTTGTGTTTTATGGGTTTCCTATGGATATTCCAGTTTCCTCCCACAGTCCAAAAACATGCAGATTAGTCTAATTGGCATTCACAAGTTCCCTGCCTCGTGCCCTGAGTCCCCTGGGATAGGCTCCAGTCCTCCTATGACCCTGTACAGGATAAGCGGTATAGAGAGTGAATGAATAAACGAACTAATGATTGATGAAGGTGGTTGCATGGTGATTTAGTGATTAGCACTGTCACTTCACACCTTCAGGCTTTGAATCTTCTTTATGATCCATGTAATTGTATGCTTGGTTTGCTTCAGATACTCAGGTTTCCCCCACAGTTCTAACACAGAGTGTGCTTTTAATCATCTTTTTTAATGTCTTAGTGTGAGCAGAAAACTTAAAAGTCCCTCCCAGTGTGAAGAATTATACACCGGATTAAAATCATTTTTCTGATCTGATTTACTTTGTGCCATAAAAGTGTGTTGTATTTGCTAATATTACACCAATATTTCTGTTGAACACAACTGCAAGTTTTCTATAGTTTCTCAGTGAGATCGTCAAATATCATTTGTCAGAAAATCACGTTAGAGAGCTGTGTGACATGGGAGATAACTAAAGCAAGACATAAGTGCATTGAGAAAAAAGAAAATGTTCAGACATTTAAAAAGCTACACGACAAAACAAATACTGAATATGTCTTTTAATAAGTATTTGCCCCTTCCTGTTTTTTGTTTTTTAAATTTTTGTTTATTTGTCACGCTTAAATGACTGACATAATCAAAAAAATTATTTTATTACACAAAGATAACCCAAGTAAATACAAAATGCTGGGCTTAAATCTGATTAAGGTCCTTAAACAGGCCGTTCATGCACACTCTCCAGTGTGGCTCAATTAAAACAGTTCTGCAAAGAAGAGTGGGCCAAAGTTCCTCCACAGCGATGTGAAAGACTCCTTGCCAGTTATCGCAAATGCTTGATTGCAGTTGTTGACGCCAAGGGTGCCACATCCAGTTATTAGATTTAAAAATCTCACATAGGGCCAGGCAGGTTTGAATAGCTTTTTCCCCTTAATAAATGTAATCATAATTTAGAAACAGCATTTTTTATTTACTCTGGTAAATGCTCACTTTGTGTAATATAAAAATTAGTTTTTATGATCTCAATTATTTAAGTGTGACAGAAAAAAAATTAGGAGGGGAGCAAAATTATTTCCACGGCACTGTAAATGTAACGGGTGGCCCAAAATTCTGGTTCTGTATCTATTTTCAAACCAAAGATGGATTTTATATGCATTTCTAATCAATAAAGCATATACAGTTAAACCTCTCTAATGACACTTGCTTTTGCCTACTCCTGAGGATTTAGCGGAAATATGATGTTGCGTTGTCGTTAAACAGATTCATCTCCCGCTACAGCCTTTTTTTTCCACAGGGCCGACATTGCAGTACAGTTAATAAAGAACAGTCACTAAACACACACTCAGTACACACACACACACACACAGATGTTGACTATACGAGTGACGCATACACACTGAGACAGAGCGTTGGCGACGATTACCCACAATCATACAGCTAGAGAGAGAAGAACCATTGGCTCAGTTGTGATCATGTGACGCTCAGCAGACAAAGTACTAAAAATGCTACTCGTATATCAAGACCTCACTCACTTATTAAGTTAAAATGAATTTAAAAATTTTGCTCATCATGCAAAACACTCGCAGACCAAGGATCAAAGGTTCCACTGTAAAAGTAATCCTATGCCATTTTTAACTCTATATAAAAACCCACAGCACTGAGAGGAGAAACTTTTCATGGTGAAAGATAACATCATGGTGATGTCCCTGTAAAATCATAATGTTCACTGCTTTTAATGTTTTCATTTTGTGAAGTTGCTTTGAGACAGTGACCATTGTAGATAAATACAATTTAATTGAAATACTGCTAATAATAATAATAATAATAATATACATACATACCATAATATGTTTCTCCCTACAGATTATCTTGCCTCTGGAATGGTTTCCTCTGAACAAACCGAGCGCTGGAGATTACTTCCACATGGCCTACAACGTCATTACACCGTTTCTGCTGCTCAAAGTAGAACCAACTTAAATAAATAATGAATATTAAACGAATTTTTAATAATTTGACTCTAAATAATAAGTAATGTTTTTTGTAAAAAAAAATCACTTTTAAGCACTGAAGCAATTAATATCTGGTTTAATTTAACATAGTTTGAGAACAGAAGGAATGACGTATATCAAAGTGGTTGACTTGTGACTGGTGTGTGTTGTAGCTGATGGAGAGAAGTCCTACCACGCTGCCACGCACTGCTGTATACCTGAGTATTATCACATTCGTCATGGGTGCCAGCATCCACCTGGTGGGAGACTCCATTAACCACAGGCTGATCCTCAGCGGCTATCAGCTCCACCTGTCTGTCCGAGAAAACCCCATCATGAAAGACCTCAATCCTCCTTCTCTGGTGAGAAATGTATATCTCAGTTAAGAGTCAAAGCAGGACTTTTGATTGTGTAGAATAACAGAACCGTTCTGAGAGTGTAAAAACTCTTTTTATTTCTCTATATAATCTCCTGCTACACTAATGCACTCATCCAAGGGTCTCACTAGTGCTTGGACACCATCAAGGTAGAAAGTTTTCTCAGTACGCCGGACCCATGAGCAGACTGCCTGCTTTACATCTGAAACCCCAAAACTCCCAGGAATTCCTTTAATGGCCCAAACATGAGGAACTGGCCTGGTGGTCAGGACTGTACAGGGGATGCGTCAATAACTCCCAGATGAGTTCCTGTAATGTACATGTGGTGTTCGTGAATGATTGTTTGAACAGTTCCCATAGAAAGATGCATAGCTTCAACAAGTTGGTGACAAGTTATCCATTGATTGTCAAGGAACAACCATTCGACTGGCGTTCACGTGAACAACTGCAGTGGGCTCTGAGCCGACTCAACCAGGATCGTCATTCAAAGGCCTTCTTTAAAACCTTGTCTACCATTCAGATGTTTTACTGTGGCTGAGAGTCTCATCACCTGTGAATGAAGTCTTCTGTAAATGTCATTTACTTTTACGCCTTTATTCCCGGTTTGATTTGAACACCTCTTGTAAGTGTGTGTGTTGCTCTGTTATAGTTCCTCTGGTATCTTTGTTCACTATGTACTCCTCCTATTTTCAGATTGACTCGTTCGAGCTGCTTTATTACTATGATGAGCATCTGGGACACTCCATGTGGTAAGTACCGGGATCTGTGTGTCGGTGATTAACAGCAATCTAACAGTTCATATCTGTAGTGTAATTCATTTATTTTATTATTTTTTAACACCTATAACATTCTCGTACTATGTCTGCGCCATATGAACATGTGTCCTAGTTCACATGAAAAAAAATCTAATGTTTTTTTCCAGGTTACTAATGTGTCATTAAAGTGACATCACAAACTATCCAAGTAACAGTCGCCTTTCAAGTTATTTACAGCAGTTACTGTATATACAACTGGATGGAAATCCTGAATAAATCGATTTCAGTGTCTTGTTCTTGATGACTGTTATAACAATTAATGACTGTATAACAGCTGGGGCATGTAATTAAACATGTAGTCAAATGTCCCAGTGCTGTAACTGACTATTCTCACCACTCATGGACTGCATATCGTCCAATCAGATTACTCGGTTGGAACTAGGTGTTATGTAATAGATGATACAGAATGGTGCAGGTCTGTGTCTGAGCACAAAGGTGTTAACGCATCTCTCTTGCAGGTACATTCCGTTCTTCCTCATCCTCTTCCTCTACTTCACCGGCTGCTTCACACAATCCAAAGAGGAGAAGATGCCACACTCGGGTTGGCTCCTGCTGGGTCCTAGTGCTCTCTATTACTGGTCAGTGCTTCACAGCACAGTCACAGTTATGTTTTTTCTTTTTCAAAAATATTGGGAAAAGGCTGATTGGGGAGCGACTTTTTCTAACAGCTTGGATAGATGAAAATAACTTGTCTAAGTATACACAGTTAAAACTGACATGCAGTCGGGTAAAACATTTTTAAAAAGTAGTAATTTACAGAGTGCTGTGGTGTAAGAGGAATAAAGCACCCTGTTTTGTGCTGTCACAGGAAAATAATCAACATTAGCGTGGTGACAGCGACTCTGCTTCATCACACCGCCTTGTTGTTGATTATTTTATTCAGTTACAACATAACATGGAGTAAATGAAAGGAATAAAATCTAAATAAAAAACTGAAATATTAGCTGCTGATACAACACGGCACATAATTTATGTAGAATCTATTTTCTTTTTATTTTCCCATAGGTACCTTGTGACTGAAGGACAGATTTTTGTTCTCTACGTCTTTACGTTCTTTGCCATGGCCGCCACAGTAATGCGTCAGAAACGAAAAGGCTACGTGCTGGACAGTAATGGTCGCTTCCTGCTTTACAACTTCATTATCACTCTGGTCCTGGTGATCGCTTGGGTCGTCTATCTGTGGAACGACAGCGTCCTGCGCAAAAAATACCCCAGTATCATTTACGTACCGGAACCGTGGTCTTATTACACATTACATATCAAGGGCAGTTAGTAGGAGATAACACGGACATGGTTAAGAGTCACATTGTTGCAGTGAAACATCGTCTTGAAGAATTTTAAAGTGGTTTATGAGAGAGGAGTGACCTGTAATAAAGGAGTGTGATATGATAAATGGAAAGGTTATGTTCTAGTACCTCCTTAAATGTCATCATTAAAGGAGCCGTTAGCAGTATTTTTGATGCTTTGCTTGCCTGTTGCATTGGGATAAATAATAATTAAAATAAGTATTATTATAATTATAAATTCAGTTACATTTATTTAGTCATTGTCACAAAGCAGCTTTGCAGAATCAAAAGAAAATTATGGAAATGAGTATGAAATGTATGAGAAAATATGTATGATATCAAAATGATCGATAAATGCACATAACATTTATACATTAAGGATAATAAGTCCTGTCCTCTTTCCTCATTAATCATGTTGAAATCAGCCAATCGCATGCATCCGTGGTTGCTATGACTGCAGAATCATCGTCATATGATAAGGAGGAATAAACAATATTGGAAGAACATATAGAAAAAAAATTTAAAGTTGCTTACTAAGTCATTAAATTCTTTATCTCAAATGCAAGCAGAAGGTTCCTTATTGCTACTTTGTACTCTGATCAGTATTTCAGCAAGCAGTTATTGGTCCTACAGATGAACAGTTTTTTTATTATTATTATTATTATTATTATTATTATTATTATTATTATTTCTGTGATATTGTTGAAAATCAGCATCCTTAAAATGTTCCTGAGTAAAACAATTCACATTGACTCCAGTTTTTGTATATCATTTGCAAAACTTTATTTATAGCACCCCAAAAAGAGTTTGTAAAGAACTGTTAAAGATGTCAAGGTTTTGCAGTCATCCTTTCAGCGATAAGACAAAGAAATCTTAATTTTAAAGAAATTACGGAAAGAATATTATTCCTATGCAGCTATGGGGATCGGGTTGCTGATCAGAGAGAAAAGATACTGTAGTGAGCGGCAGTTCTACAGGTCATTAAATAATGTTTACTCACATTTAGATCACTGATATTATTTGATGTTTTTGTTGTTGCTTGTTCTTACTTAAGAAACTGAGAAAGTGACTAGTATTAATTACACTTAGTAAGTTAAGGGTGTGCAAACTTTTGCATGCAACTCTAGATGAGCTAAAGACAATCATCAGTAAGTTGTTTTGTGCTGGGTTCTGTGTGTAGATTAGTACATTAGCAGTTTAATGTAGTTTACAGACCATCGTTCAGAGAAGTGAATTATTCCTGTGCTGTTTCTTTGTTGAGATCTTTGTTTTACATTCAACACTCCTTCTTTAGGTATGTTTATTTCTTGCACCTCCTGGGTCGAGGGTTCGATTCCCATCTCCGGTTTGTGGAGTTTGCATGTTCTCCCCGTGCTTGGGTTTTCTTCTGGTTATTCTGTTTTTCTCCCAAAGTCCAAAGACATGCAAATTAGGATAACTGGCATTTCCAAATCACCGTTGCGACCCAGTACACAGGGCAGAGCAGTGTAGAAGATGAATGAATGGACTGAATGAATTGAATAAATTGTTTTTTTTTTCCCCAGTAATTTATAGGTTTTGAGAAATATAACTATTATTCTTGTTATTCTTTAGAATTCACTTTTCTGTCAAATAATTATAGTTTTTGCGTACTTGTAAATGAATCGTACTGTAAAGAAGAGTACTGTAGTGCTGTACTATAATGTAATGAACTGTGTTATGACTTTTTGTGGATAAATATTTATTTATAGGTACTTACAATAAACCTACACACCCATAATAATACTGTAGGAAGAATGTGATGTAAAACCAAGTGTTAAGTGTTAAGTGTCAGATCTTTTTATCCTTTAATGTGATACAGCAACAAAATATTACAGCATTTTTAAAAAATAAAGAAAGAAAGAATAGATAATTTACCTGGGTCGAGGGTTCGATTCCCCTCTCCGGTCTGTGGAGTTTGCATGGCATTTCCAAATTATGTGTAATTATGTATAAATGTTTATACCTTTTTAAAAAAGTTGTATTCTATCACAAAACCTGCAATTTTATCAGTGGTCTGTAGATTAAAACATTTTATATCTAGTGTATTTTCTTTATATTATTTTAGTAATTTTTTATACCATCAAAATCTTGTTATTGAAAACCTGAACTTGAATGTATTAAGTAATGTGTGTTTCATTTCCTACAATCATTCTGTCATCGAATAAAGACCCTCATTGTAATTGTTTTAGCTGTAAATATTTTCCCTACGTAACATGACACATGTTGTAACATTTATATGTTGAAATTAAATGCTTGATTAAAAAAAAAAATCACCTTAACACACGAACACCACAAACACTGTGTGCTGAGTATAATTTCATGCACTGAATGTATTTATCACCTGTTGTTCGTTCAAGCCAACACTGAGGAGCAACCTGTGCAATAGGTGGTGTCGTATAATACTGTTTCTATGGCAACAAGGCTATCAGTTACGTCATGCGCTCGGTGGACTTTAGATCATGAGACGCTCCTAGAAGCTACCTGTTCTGCCCGAGACTGATGATACACAATGGTAAAGACATTTTAATGGATTTTAATGTTTAAAATTCCAAATTAGTTTGATTGTGTTTACAAAGTAACTCACTGTATTGTTTGTTTTCTATCTTTTTATCTATATTCAGGCCAAGTTTCTGTCTCAGAATCAGATTAATGGTGAGTCGTATAAACCGTAGGCCTGACATAATTTCTAATTCATACTTATATTTGTCCAATCAATGCCACAAATAAGACAGTTTAGCGTTGTAAGAACATTTCTGACGCAGTCAGAGGAAAGATTATCTAACGTTCTT
>JAAGKR010006290.1:0-25960 GCA_011419295.1 Clarias macrocephalus | reverse complement strand
CCTGGGTCGAGGGTTCGATTCCCCTCTCCGGTCTGTGGAGTTTGCATGGCATTTCCAAATTATGTGTAATTATGTATAAATGTTTATACCTTTTTAAAAAAGTTGTATTCTATCACAAAACCTGCAATTTTATCAGTGGTCTGTAGATTAAAACATTTTATATCTAGTGTATTTTCTTTATATTATTTTAGTAATTTTTTATACCATCAAAATCTTGTTATTGAAAACCTGAACTTGAATGTATTAAGTAATGTGTGTTTCATTTCCTACAATCATTCTGTCATCGAATAAAGACCCTCATTGTAATTGTTTTAGCTGTAAATATTTTCCCTACGTAACATGACACATGTTGTAACATTTATATGTTGAAATTAAATGCTTGATTAAAAAAAAAAATCACCTTAACACACGAACACCACAAACACTGTGTGCTGAGTATAATTTCATGCACTGAATGTATTTATCACCTGTTGTTCGTTCAAGCCAACACTGAGGAGCAACCTGTGCAATAGGTGGTGTCGTATAATACTGTTTCTATGGCAACAAGGCTATCAGTTACGTCATGCGCTCGGTGGACTTTAGATCATGAGACGCTCCTAGAAGCTACCTGTTCTGCCCGAGACTGATGATACACAATGGTAAAGACATTTTAATGGATTTTAATGTTTAAAATTCCAAATTAGTTTGATTGTGTTTACAAAGTAACTCACTGTATTGTTTGTTTTCTATCTTTTTATCTATATTCAGGCCAAGTTTCTGTCTCAGAATCAGATTAATGGTGAGTCGTATAAACCGTAGGCCTGACATAATTTCTAATTCATACTTATATTTGTCCAATCAATGCCACAAATAAGACAGTTTAGCGTTGTAAGAACATTTCTGACGCAGTCAGAGGAAAGATTATCTAACGTTCTTTGTCTTTTAGAATTTAAAGAATGCTTCTCGCTGTACGATAAGAAGCGGAAGGGGAAAATCGAAGCCAAGGACCTGATCACAGTGATGCGTTCTTTAGGCACAAGTCCCACGTTCAGTGAGATCGACCGACACCTACAGGTTCATAAAATAGGTACAGACTCTACTGCAGCGTCTCGCTGTTTTTAGCATACGAACAACTAATTCCACAGATACAGTTAGTGAAAACATTTATTGCTCAAGTATGTCAAATATATATATATATATATATATATATATATATATATATAAAATAATAATAATCTAAAAAGTCAACCACTAATGATATGTTGACAGAGAGATTTAAGGGTTTCGATTAACATTTCTTTAATAACTACTTTAAGTTTAAAAGTGATTTGGTGTGTAAATTTCCTTGACTGATTCATATTTAGTACATTTTCATTTAGTATAACTTATAAAGACATGAACATATTTATCATTTAATTGTCATAAGCATCTTTTACCATAACCCATTGATAAATCATATGAAATCATATGAAAATGATAAAGTGTACGAAAAGATTTTACTACTATGAGGAAATGATATTCAATATAATATTGACTTAATATTTCCTGCTTTAGTTTGTATCCTCTTAAGACCCGAGCTTGAATATCCCATGCATTAAAATTTTTTACTATACATTTGGGATTAGTAAAACCTGATAAATATAAAATCTAAGCATTGTCTGTGAACAGAAAACTGAGTTTGACATCCTCTTGTGTTTCTACTAATTACTATATTGTGATTTTGCTACCATTAAATGATGCCATAAAGTGTCTACTAATGAGGACAATAGGTCTAAGTTAAATGGAATAAAGTATAAGGTGCAGCGAACCCAAAAAGTGATGTCTCCATATGAGGACGCATGGGACCCAGGAGCACAGTGTCTTAAAAATTAAAACTTAATAATATAAGACTTCTCATCATTTAATTATGTCATCTGAGCTTAAAGTCATTAGACTCCTTAATGAAGCACATGCACATACAGTGTCGAGAACAGAACTTTTATTTTACATATATACAGTACAGACCAAAAGTTTGGACACACCTTCTCAATCAAAGAGGTTGAATTTGTATTATGGCAAGAAAAAAGCAGCTAAGTGAAGAAAAACGAGTGGCATCATTACTTTAAGAAATGAAGGTCAGTCAGTCGGAAAAATTGGGAAAACTTTGAAATTGTCCCCAAGTGCAGTCACAAAAAGCATCAAGCGCTACAAAGAAACTGGCTGACATGCGGACCGGCCCAGGAAAGGAAGACCGAGAGTCGCCTCTGCTGCGGAGGATAAGTTCATCCGAGTCACCAGCCTCAGAAATCGCAGGTTAACAGCAGCTCAGATCAGAGAGCAGGTCAATGCCACACAGAGTTCTAGCAGCAGACACGTCTCTAGAACAACTGTTAAGAGGAGACTGTGTGAATCTTCATGGTAGAAGATCTGCTAGGAAACCACTGCTAAGGACAGGCAACAAGCAGAAGAGACGCGTTTGGGCTAAAGAACACAAGAAAGAACACAAGAAAGAAAACCCGCTGAATGAGAAGGGGTGTCCAAACTTTTGGTCTGTACTGTATATATATATATATATATATAATAAAGACCCCTTTAAGTGTTAAAAAAAGAAGAAAACCAGACTGTGAGTACAGATCTACTTTACCATTTTATCAAATTACTTTTGAAGAATTATTATTTAAATGTGTACAATACATTTTAGCTTTATGTTGTCAGAATTTTAGGATCCACTTTTATTAAATCTATCATTACAGTACATGTATTCCATTTTTTTCTTTTAAAAAGGAGAAATAACTTTGTTAATGGCAATTAAAACCATTAATTTAATCGTTAATTAGGCCCTGATCTCTGTGTGTCAAAGGGGATGCAAACTTTTGAGCTTGCTAGTAACCAGTTAGTGGCTGTAATATGTATACTGTATTATATTGTGTCATATGTTATATGTATATACACTGTATAAATAAATCCTGTAAATCTTACTGTAGTGCAACATGTCTTGTGGCGTAGATAAAATGGGCGAGCTGGACTTCTCTACCTTCCTGACCATCATGCACAGACAGATGCAGCAGGAAGACCCGAAGACGGAGATCCTAGAGGCCTTGCGCATGACGGACAAGCAGAAGAAGGGCTACATCCTGGCATCAGAGCTCCGTACCAAACTCACAGGCCTTGGAGAGAAGCTCACTGATAAAGAGGGTACAGCAAAATCATAATCTTGTGTCAATTACTGCTCCTCCTAATGGGAGTCTCTTATCAAAATATAGCAGGAAATTCGCTCAAGAGTTTCATCACAATGATGTCCAAAAAGGTTTAAAATCACTCACGTATCTTGTCCCTGTTGTGTTTCAGTGGATGAGTTGTTTAAGGAGGCCAACGTTGGCCGTGACGGCCGTATTAACTATGAGGAGTTTACCAGGATGGTCACGCTGCCTCCTGTCGACTACTGAAGGATCAAACAGGAAGAGCCTGGATCTGTCAGTGTCTGTTTACCAAGCTCTGTGCGTTTCTTATATTAATAAACAGTAATAAAAATAAATAATAATAATAAATAAACATGCCTTCATATTATTTCAGATGTCTTGGTCGTTTCCTAATGAAAAAAGAAATCGACTCAGATTTTCCACATTTTCTTTCAACCTGGTTTTAATTCATAGGAATTCTTTATGAATGGCTGTAGAACGAAAAGAAAAACTGGCCAGAGTGACCTAATATTTTAGATGACTGTTAAATAAATAAAACACCAGAAAAAAGTCGCTGTTTCAGAAAGATCAAATTATTGGCCTGAATAAGCAAAGACAACAACTATGGAAATTTTAAATTGAGTTTTAAAACCTGTCCGACACCTAAGGCTAATTCAGAACTGTCAACTCGTCAGAAAAACAGGCTTTATTTTGCTAGGGAAAATAAAGATCAGTGATGAGTGGTCTGATGTGTCCAGATCGAGCCTATTCTAGAGCGATGGGCGTGTCAGGGTAAGAAGGGAAGAGCATAAAGTGGTACAATCATGCATAGTGTCCACTGTACAAGCCTCTGGAGGCAGTTATGATCTGGGATTGCTTCAGTTTAGACTCAGCAACATTACGTGGCAATAAAGTCAGCTGGCGACCTGAATGAACTGAATGACCAGGTTCCACATCTAAGGAGTTTTTGTTCGCTGTTGGCCCAGCCATACTCTAGGACTCAGATTGTAAAAGAGATCATTTTCACACATGAACACTGTGTGCTAGAAAGAGGCTAGAAATAGGCTCAACCACTTTTCTCCAGTGATATACAGTTAGTTATAGCACACACAGTAAGTTCAGGACAATTTCAATTTATAATTGATTCGTCTTGTTAACTTCAAGACTAAAGAAAGAGAGTTTTGTAAAAACCAGGAATTAACCAAACTGATTTTATGGACATTCCACAAAAGGTGTGATGTGCCATTCTTTTATTAAAAAAACTAATAAATACATTAATTAATTAATCAATTAATTAATTAATAACAGCCTCCGGAGAATGTTCTACAGAACAACGGCAAGCGTTGCATTGGTTAGATATTGTAATAAAATATAAAGGAATATAAAGGGCCTGCCTTTAATACAGGGGTGGCCAACCCTGGTCCTCGAGAGCCGCAGCCCTGCGTGTTATCTAATTATCCCTGCACTCCTCACTGCTTATTACCTGAATCAGATGTGCTCAGTCAATCAGAATTCACTTTGTCTTCCCCACTACACCCTCATTTAAGATAGTATTTTCTAGCTTCTGGAAAGCTGTGGCTCTCAAAGACCAGGGTTGGCCACCCCTGCTTTAATATAGTATTTTCACTTGCTTTGATAAATTTTCCGCCCAAAATGTTCCCAATTTTGTAAAATAATTTTCCAGGGAGTGCCTTTAAATTGCATACTTTTTCAGACCCACTCAAGAATCCTGTACAGGACATTTTCTTCCAAATAAAGCAATAAAAAAACAAAACCTTTTCAAACATTACCAAAAACAGTCAGTCATTTAAATAAAGCAACATGTAATCAACCAGTTACAACAATATAATGACCAGAAAGCTTTCTGTACAGTTCAGACACTGTTAAAAAAAAATGCTCATGACAGCTCAGATGAGGACGTTTATCTGAAATGCACATCGGTGTGTACACGTTACGATTTGCCCCAGTCGAGAGCCTTCATAAACTCCTCCTCGGTGAAAGACATCATCCTCGCTGCCTCAAAGTGCATCTGTAAACATTATTAACAGCGTTGAAGTGAGCTCTGTCCTCATGTTATAAATATAAAACTGAGTTTTATATACACTCACCTTTTGCTTTTTTAAAATATCAATAAGCTTAAGCTGCTTTTTAAAGCCAGTGATGAGTTCAGCTTTTTGTTTCTCCAGCTTTATCTTCTCAGCATGTAAAGCTTCAATTTTCTGCTGTTCCATATTCACAGAGTCCTTTACAGGAAAATAGAGAACATGAACTGAATGTAAGGCTTAACCACATGGTATACCGTGTTGAAAAGAGTTCAAAAGAGATTATTGCATATTTTGGATGCCTTGAGCATTGTTTTACAGTGTAGAAATAAATAAATAAAAAACAGGAAACACCATGAGGTTAGAAGGATTCTCCAAACTTTTGACTGGTAGTGTATGTGTGGAAATGTATGGATTATTTTCATATAACAGCACGTGTAATCTGGAGTTCCACCAATACCACAGTGATCAGTACCATAGCAACATTCACAATGTTTTAATTCATTACTGCAAGACAAAATCACACATTTGAATAGTTTATAGTTTGAAAATCATCAGAGTGACAAGTTAGTTCCTGTTATCTCTTAAGCTTTGCTCTCTCTCGCTCACTGTCCTTCTCTCACTCACTTCAACTTTGGCTCATTTTACTGAGGAACCTGAAAGTGTTCTGAAGACTTTATCAAGGTGATTTACTACTCAGTCTCCTTACAGAAATGTTAAATACATTTCTTCTAACAAAATCCCTCACTACATCAATGACTGTATATTTACCAATAAGAGATAGATAGATAGATAGATAGATAGATAGATAGATAGATAGATAGATAGAGGAATGTGACAGTCTTGATATGGTTCTGTTCATTTTCAAGTATCATGCAGTAATAGTTTTGACACAAAGACATTTAACTTACAGCAAAATGTGGTTTTAAATGGCACACTTTTGTGCATAATTGTAAAAGGAATCTGCCAGGGTTTGGACTAGTTGCTACCTTGCTGCTCTGTTTGAGCTTGTTGAGTTCAGCTTTGCACCTCTCAGCCTCCTCCAGAGCTCGGTTCAGTCTCACTTCCGTGGCATTGTGGCTGCTGGATGCCTGCTTCTGAGCTCTTTTCATTCCCTCCACTTCCTGCGAATCACACACAACCAGAGCAGTGAGCTACGGTCAGAGGATTTTGAAAATAATTCAGTTAAGCCATAAATGACATACAGTCATGTTCAAAAGTATGTACCCCCTGTTTATTCTAGGTGAGATGCACACCAGTAAATCTATATCAGAATGTCTGAAAAATGAAAGAATCAAGGTTTTGGTATAGCTTAGTCAAAGTCCAGACCTCAACCCAACTGGAATGGCCTGTGGTGAGACCTTAAGAGAGCTGTGCATAAGCAAATGCCCCAAAAATGATGTATCAAAAATGAACTGAATCAGTGTGTGTAAAGAAGAATTTACATCTATAATTTATAACATTTATTTCTAACCCTATTTAAAAGAATATTAGCCAGGAATTGCTATAACTGGCCAAAGCTGATGGTGAAATATATATATTTGTATTTTTGTAAAGAATCATGAATCATGAACTATTGAGCATCAGCCTTGCCTTCTGTAACATGCTGACTTGATGGCGCAGACCTTCGCAATTCCTGTTAGCGTCTTCAGCCAGGGCTCTGTGTTTCTCTAACTGCATCTGCTGCGTGTTGGTGGTCCTCTGCAGTCTGACTCGATCTTCCTCCACCTCCTTCAGCTTACTGCTCAACACTGCATTCTCCTCGTCCTGATAGAAGACCAAGAATGTACACTACAGATCCCTTTCACACTCGGCTCACTTTGTCCCGTATAACTGCGTCCGCTTACCTTCTTGCTGCATTCCTGCGAGAGTCTGTTTAACTCTTCCTGCATCACTCGTAGTTTGGCTTTCATGAAGCGAATCTGGGCCTCTGTGAAGATTAAAAAGACAGAAAACTAATTTTCTTAATTTCTGAACAGGAGTTTTTATACACATTATAAACAATAGAAATTTATATACATTAACAAAAACAGCTTTTAAGGGTATAGCTTAAAGGGTATTTCTGTTTTTTTTATTTAACCTTTTTAATTCTCTGTATCAATTCACATTTAAACACATGGAACCAGTTAGTTCTTCTTTTAGCCAACGTTACAGCAGCAATAACCAGTCTTTCCCTCATGGCTGTCTCTTTTTTATCAGCAAAGTGTAAAAGTCAGCAATTACAGCTTTCCCCCTGACTGTTACAAGCTCTGACACTGGAGATTCCTCTATTAAATGTTAAACGCATTTCACAAGAAAAATAACTACACATTTTTAAAACTCTGTTTACGTGGAAGGTAGTGGCCACAAAAATTATAAAATACAAACAAATGCATTAATATCCAGCTGTGAGAATGAACTGCACATCTGTGCTATAGAACTATAGAAAGGTTAATACAGTTCACTCTATAGTGGATCTCGGAGTTTTTGCCGCTCACCTGCACCCATCTCTTCGCCGGCGCTTGGTATGACGTCGTCCTCCAGTTGCTCAGCTGCATCCTCATCATTTACTCTGCCCTCTATTTTGCTTATAGTCTTGGCCAGTGAAAAGTCTGTAAAATCCGCTGGCACGGCAACATCATCCGCAACCGTCATATGCTTTTTTCTGATATCAAACAAAATAAGCGGTCGTTAACTTTATCAGAGAAATAAATAAAATTAGGACTTATTATTCCAATTATTGAATTTTAGAATTATTATTTAACTCACTGTGTTGTCTTTCTGGGGGTTGACAAAGATCTATTCAGCTTTCCAGCTTTTGAAGATTTCTTTTCTGTCGCCGCAAAATCATCAAAAGGACGTTCTGCTTTTACCATTCCTGTAGATTTTGTCGTCACTGAGGGCACAACAGCTTCCCTGTTTAAAAAAAAAAAAAACACAAAAAAATCTAAGAAAATGTGTTTGATCGTTAACTTAATGCAGTAGTATAACAAACATGTTTACCAAAATTCCTCAGAGTCGTCTGCAATGTCCAGGCTCAGGTGGGTTGGGATGGGCTTCAACAGCACCTCGTTTTGTTCTCGCTGAAGCAAAAAAGGAGCTTGAGAATTTCATTACTGTGCATAACAATAAATATATAAAGCAACAAGGTTTCAAACAAGGTTTAATAGGCATTTCCCTTGGATTAATTTTCTATAGTGCTTATCCTGTACAGGGTCCTATCCCAGGAGTCTTTTGGCACAAAGCAGGGTCTACTCTGGACAGGGTGCCAATCCATTGCAGGGCAAACACAAACACGATGGGCAATTTAGTAACAGAAATTAGCCAAATCTGCACGTCTTTGGACTGTGGGAGGAAACCAGAGTACCCGGAGGAAACCCACCAAGCAAGGGGAGAACATGCAAACTCCATGCACACACCTGAGGCAGGAAACAAATCCTGAAGGTGTGAGGACACAGTGCAACCTACATAAATACAGTACTGTGCAAATGTCTTAGGCACCTGTGCGTTTGTGTGTTTTTGCACAAACTTTGTTATATATGTTTATTTTATAACTTCATGTTTAAGTCTGTACAAAAAAAAACATTTCTAAATTCCTCAGAAAAACAGTGGCTGTTCTGCAGGATGGTCACACTTCTGCACACACTATATTTTACACACAGGGTCATCACACCAATTACTGACATGTTAATTAATTACTGTTTGCTGCTTTTCATAGTTATTTTTTAATGCAGACTTTAAGACATCTTTGCTCTACAGCAGTTATTTGCAAGTGCCTAAGACTTTTGTATAGTACTTTTAGAAAGCTTTTTGTACAGAGCTTTTATGATGTAATCAAATTCCTAATTCAGATTGGTTCGTGAGTAACCCTGATATGACCATTACCAATTATAGGCCAGTCCCTTAACTGAGAAAAACCATGGTGGACTAAATGAGATTAGATTTATTATTGATTAAGTATTAGTAACTCCTGTGTATAACATTAAGCAAATATTTTCCTCACCATAACTTCCTCTGCCTGACGCACCAGCTCGGCTGTTTTGGCTTCCAGTTCTGCATTAAGTCTCCTAAAACAACAGAAGATGTCTCCGTAAAGCAGTTCAGCATTTTACTGTGTAATTAATAACACCACAAGTCATAAGGAATGTAAATTCATACTTGTGTCCAGTGTGAAGTCAAAATAGTCGCTCTACTTTGATTTCACACTGGACATAAGTATTAATTTACATTCCTTATGGCTTGTTATATATTCCATGTGCATATAAAAAAAAAGCATGTACAGTGCTGTGATCAGCAGAAAATACAAAATAAAGCATCACTGTTACAATATGTACACACTTGTATTCCTCTTCTTTAGCCAGCAGGTCTATTTGAGGCGGCTTTTTCGTTGGAGCAGAAGCAGGACGGATTGTAGATCTTGTTGCAGAAGGAGGTCTCTGAGAACCTGAGCCTGAAGGTTTTTTGGCCTGAATGCAAAATTCACAAAGTAGTAGCTACAGCAGATATTAACTCCTGGGTTCAGTGTAGAAAGTAAACTTTTGGGACATTTCCACTTTACATATTTACAGTTAATCTAGTCTAGTCATAAAACTTATTTCAGGAAAGCATTCTGCTAAATTTTCAACATGATTTTGAGGAAACAACATCAGAAATATGTAATGAAAAAATAATACATTCTAGAGATTTTCGAACATTAGCTTCATCCATCTAGGAACCACTGTAGTCCAACAAGGGACAATGGTACCATTGTAATTATTCCCATTTTTACAACCGTGGTAGGACTTCAGTTAAACATTCACAAAACCCAGAGTACCCAAAAGAAATCCACCATGCATGGGGAGAACATGCATTCTCCATGCACACAGAAACTGAGGTGGGAATCGAAACTGGGCCGTGCAGGTGCGAGACCACGATGCTAACCACTAAGCCACTGTGCTGCAAATCAAGTAAATCAGGGCTTACATTATCTAAATCAGACCAACACTGGGCTACTTGATCAATTATCACTGATCAATATTGTATTTGAACATAAATGTACATTAAACCTCTACTAGATTTGGTTTGTGTGAGTTAAAGTTTGAGTCTACATGAATGATAAGAAATTAAAATAGATGTCATTATTAATTAAATGTTCATTTTTAGTATTGTTTTACTGAAGCGAATTAATAGTTATTAATTACTGTACCCGATTTATATGTAGCACAGATTTTATGTGTAACTTTTTTTTTTCATAGACTTGAATAGCAATACGGTAAATTCTAGCCCTTTCCAATATGGCGGCTGCGGTGTCACAAAAGCTAACGTCCTGCCGAGACTGTGAACGTTCATTAAAGGTTTGTTTAAAAGTAATTTTTTTAGAATTATTGTAAAAGATTACACTAAAACAAACAAATTGTATTCTAATAAAGGACAATGTGCGGTTTACGGAGCGTATTTAAAGTTTGTTTGTAGCTCACCCCCTGAGACGCGGGTCTCTGTCTGTCCGCCATGTTGTTTTTTTAGAACGCAGAGCCGTTGCTTAGCAACCGCTTTCACCTGCTTATCCAGAGTAAACGCCTGACGTCATTACCTTGCTTCGTGTTATTTTGATTCTTTATTCTAAATTCTTTATATATCATGTTATATATGTTTTTTTGGAACAAACGGATACAAAATGTATAAATATATACCCTTAATATAAACTTATAAATACATTTAAAGAGTGTTTTATTGCGACATAACCGCTATGAACATCATTAAGAGACCTTTAAAAATGCTAATGTTATTTAACAGTATATATGAAACGTTCCATGGCAAGTTTAGCAGGTGTACTATTTCTGACTCGTTAATTCACCCCTCTGCTATGTCAGCCTCGTGTTTTTGTTGCTTCTGTAGTGCGCATGCGCAAACCCTGACTCGCAGCAGGTCTGTTCGATTCCTTTAACTTGGGAGTCTACTTTGATTCTGATTCAGTGTTTGGGAATCAATTACGTCGAATCCAGGAAGTGTTTATCCTAGACAGATTACTTTATTCTCTGTTTTGGAAATTATATCTTGTAAAATAAACAGTGTATTAACAAATAATAATAATAATAATAATAATAATAATAAAACTCTAGGTCTAGGAACCTCTGTAGTTCAACTAGGGACAATGAATTTCATACACATTCACATTTCATACAAACTTAAATAATTTTTTTTGATTGTGTAAAGCTGCTTTGTGACAATGTCAACTGTTAAATTTGCTATACAAATAAATTTAATTGAAATGAAGGCCAATGGTGACCACTGTATTTATTCAAATTTTTGCGACCAGGACTTTTGTTCAACACTTACATGCTCATTCACACACTAAGAGCAATTTGGGAACGCCAATTAGCCTAACCTGCATGTCTTTGGACTGTCCGAGGAAACCCACCGGACCTCAATCCTGGGGTGCGAGGCCACAGTCCTAACCACTAAACTACTAGCCAAATCACAATTACCTGTAACTAAAAACTGAAGTAAATCATCAGTAAATATAAAATATCAGTAAATATTTTAGTTATAAAACAATTAGTATATTAGAGTTAATTAGGAAACAATGTAATACATTTAAACACACACAATATAAAAGGCAGCATTCACAATATATCTGTTATAAATCTGTTCATTATATTGTTAGTCTGCTACTAAATCTGATCATATAACCAAACCAAATGTAATAGCTATCAACCTTGCGATGTGATTGTGAGAATATGATACTTAATTGTTATTGACCTTTAAGGGCAGAATATTAGACAAAATCCCAATATACTATAATTTTTCAGAATCACAGGGTTTAGGTCTTTTTTATATGAATCATATATCGTCAAATTTATAGCCGATAATGCAATGTGATTGCTCAAGCATTGTGCAGTGGCAACCCTGTGGTTAATGACCAGCAGGCTGGAGCATATATGCCTGCTAAGATGCCACTGATGGGCAGTTCAGTGAGGCACTTAACTCTGTTTGAGTCAGAGGGGGCTGTATCATGTTTGACCCCATGACATGACAAGTTGGAATATGTGCCGAAAATTATTTCACTATGATGTAATGTATATGTGACAAACAAAGTCTTAAAAGGTAAGATAAACCATATATACCGTATCTTTAATAGCCCACCAATGTTGCATTTGTAGGATAGACTAGAACTGTTTTAGGGTCTCTGTGACTGCAGATTTCGCTTTTTCAGAATATGAAATATAAAGAAAAAAGTCATAGTCTCTCTCTCTCTCTCTCTCTCTCTCTCTCTGTATGAAGCTATGCATGGCACTCCTGAGCTGCCGATGATCCAGATCCCCTCTGTCCTCTAGACCTGTCTCATTAATCCTGGAGCCCCGTTTCTGGTTGGAGATCTCATGACATGGTCATCTTGGGATGTGTGTGGTGACTGGGGACTGTTCCACTTGACCATGAGGATGGTTTTGTACTTGGCTGATGCAGACAGCTGTTCTCTGGTGGCTTGTGACTGCAGTCACTCAATAGTTCAGGACTGAAACTCCTCCGAACAGTTTTGTACCTGAGCCTTGAATAGACAGGGCAACATGGTTGCGTAGTGGTTAGCAATGTCGCCTTGCACCTCCAGTATCCAGGTTCCCAAAGGTGGGTTCCCTCTGGGTACTCCAGTTTCCTCCAACATTCCAAATACATGCAGATGAATATAATTGGCATTCCCAAATTACCCATAGTGTGTGAATATGCAAATGAGTGAGTGTGTGAACTTCAATGGATTGACAACCTGTCTAGGGTTTACTCCGGCTTGTCCTCCAAGTCCAAGAAACGATAATGAGTGACACTGTGCTCTCGCACTTACAGGGTTACAGGTTCGATTAACACCTCAGGTCTGTATGCGTGCAGTTTGCGTGTTTTTCCCATTCTTGCTGGGTTTCCTCCACAGTCCAAATGCGGATTAGGGTAATTGGCGTACTTTAATCGCCCACAGTGTGGGTGTGTGCCCTGGGATAGATCGGCACTCTGTCCAGTGTTTTCAAATCTTGATTATGTGCATAATCCTTAAAATAAAATGAATGTGCTGTCAGGTGTTCATAAAACACAGCCGGTGATCTGTAATAATGTATTGTTATTATTATTGTTATTATTATTATAGCTGTTGATATTATTAATATTATCATTGTTGTTGTTGTTATTATTATATAAAACATTATTATTGAGTTCTTGAAGTTTTTAGTTGTGTACAATTAACTTTAAAGCATTGGAATCAACCCTCCAGTCTGAACGAATAGACACAGAGAGTCGGTTCTTTCTTGGGAGTCGACTCACTCAGTGGTGGTGAGAGAGAGAGAGAAGTGCGCGGTAGCGAGGGGAAATGAAACAGATTCAACACGGGGTTTGATTCTCCTTCCCCGGAACGCATGCGTGCTCGCTTTTAAAGCCACATTGGAGGAAAATCCGCGCTGAAATCATGAGTCTGAAGTGTTTGTGTGTCGGGAGCCGGAGTTCCGAGGAGAGGAAGGTCTCACCAGGAGGAGTGTGATGATGCAGATATTCAGCGCAGCGCTGCGGGGTGCTTGTAGTTTATTTTTTATTTTTATAGAGATCAGGTCTTGGCCTGCGTGGTAGATCGCTCCGTGCTTCCTCCTTCCTCCTCCTCTTCCTCATCATCCCCGTGATGGCTGATGAGCAGCAGCACCTCCAGCCCGGATCTCTGCCTGCTTCAGCACTGCCAGCCTCAGAGAGCAGCGCACTGCAGCTGAAGATCAAGAACTCCATCTGGTAAGTCAGGTGAACTCACCTAATGTGTGCCTACAACTAGTTCCAGCTCTGTGGAACCAACCAACCAACTAACTAACTAGTCCCACAATCTCTGATCACTTCATTCATGAGAATTAGAGATACATTTATTGAATTGGCACCTTGTCATTATAACAGGTGTTATTACCTGTCCTAGGTGATGGATGTGTGTGTTTTGGTCTCAGTTTACAGGACTGACTCGTGCACTCGCCAAGGCGCGTTATGACGTTATAAACTTTATTAGCATATTTCTTTTATTTCTCCTGCTGAATGTGGATTTTTTCACAATATACTTTGACTAGATTAAAATACTACAGATTAGATTAAGTTGGACTTAACTTTATTGTTATTGTATAAAGAACATAAAGTTATACCTATACTGCTGTAATAGTATGATAATAATAATAGTTATGCAAAGTATATAATAAAGTTATTAGTCAAAATCAAAAATCACTAATGTAATAGAAACATGTTCTCACATCACGTTTGACTTTTTGACATTAAATTGACTTCAGTTCTAAAAAAAAAAAAAATTCTCAGTCACAATTCAAATATTTACTATTTAAGTGTCTTTTCATTCCTTTTTCTTTTCTAATCATCCAACGGGCATCTGCCTTCACAGACATCACTAAATGGCGGACTGCGGTCTGGATCGGTGCTGAATGAAGGTTCTATCCAACTGCTGATGCTTTTCTTATAATTGAGAATAATCTATATAATAATAATATATCAGTAATCCAGCATTTTTCCCTCAATGTGGGCGTGGCTATCGGCACCACTCGACAGAGCCAATCAATGTGATATTTACTGTGTATAGACAGAGTATGCAGAAGAAACAAACAGAAAGCGAGACACTAAGAAAACACCTTGGATATTGTTTGTCACCTTGGATATGCTGAAAAACCGTAAAGTGAAGTGCAAATATGAGATAAAACACGGGTTGTTTGAGGAAACACATTCTTTAGATTTACTAAAGATTGATTTAAGATTGTTGTTTGTGTTCCATAAAAATACAAGGAAATATACAAGGCCATCAAAGATCAAACTTTGAATCCTAAAACAACCATGAAATTCGGTCCTTGGCTCAAATAAAAGTTTATTGACTGAGTTCCTAAGTTTTAATTTAGGACACCTGAGCTATACATTTATCAGAGTACATGCCTCTTGGATGATAAGAAGAGAAAAAGGTGGGAAAAATGAAGACAAATACAGTACAGACCAAAAGTTTGGACACCCCTTCTCATTCAGCGGGTTTTCTTTCTTGTGTCCTTTCTTGTGTTCTTTAGCCCAAACGCGTCTCTTCTGCTTGTTGCCTGTCCTTAGCAGTGGTTTCCTAGCAGATCTTCTACCATGAAGGCCTGATTCACACAGTCTCCTCTTAACAGTTGTTCTAGAGACGTGTCTGCTGCTAGAACTCTGTGTGCCATTGACCTGCTCTCTGATCTGAGCTGCTGTTAACCTGCGATTTCTGAGGCTGGTGACTCGGATGAACTTATCCTCCGCAGCAGAGGCGACTCTCAGTCTTCCTTTCCTGGGCCAGTCCGCATGTCAGCCAGTTTCTTTGTAGCACTTGATGGTTTTTGTGACTGCACTTGGGGACACTTTCAAAGTTTTCCCAATTTTTCGGACTGACTGAACTTCATTTCTTAAAGTAATGATGCCACTCATTTTTCTTCACTTAGCTGTTTTTTTTCTTGCCATAATACAAATTCAACCTCTTTGATTGAGAAGGTGTGTCCAAACTTTTGCTCTGTACTGTATATATATTTAAATTGTGACCCAGAAGCATTATCCCAAAAGGTCAAGTGTTTGAAATACCATGCACCCAAAATACCTAAAGTACACATTAAATAATTTGAGGAAAAATATACAGTATATACAAGTGTTTTTGTTTTTCAGCTGGAGTTTTATTGAATTGTGTAATTGTGTTGTAGCCATCCATCTTATTTTTATCATTATGAAAAAAGTAGGTAAATAAATAAATTCATGCACACAAACAGCATTTGTGAAATATTTTTTCCACACATAAAAAGAAAAATCTTTTTAAAAATGCTAACATATTCATGCCAATCAGTAAGAGATATTTTACATATTTATAATACATTTTAAGTGTGTTTGTAATTGCTGTAGCATATATACATAGAAAAGGGAGATTTAAAATGTATCTATAGTTTTGGTTGATATTAATCATTGACTGGTGTACAGAAACGTTGTTAAGGATTAATGGGTTATTGGGAACAATGGTGAGCAGTGATTAGTCGTTCAGAAACTGTGGTCATCAGTTATTAGTTTTTGCGTGTAGTTGCTGAGTTGTGGTTGGTTGCTGGGAACAGTTGTGGGTTCAATGATGACCAGTGATTGGTTGTGTGAAACAAAGGTGAGGATTGTTCTGGTTGTTTTGGGCAATGGTATTCAGTGACTGATCAGTGAGGGTTTATTCAGATTAATGGTGGAGTGATTAGTTATGGGATATAATAGTGATTAGTGTTTGGTTATTGAGGATAATGGTTATCAGTAATTTGTTATTGAGAACAATGGTGATGAGTGATTTGTATTTGGGAATAGTGGTGATTAGTGATTGGTTATTAAGGATACAGGTTATTAGTAATTGGTTATTAAGAACAATGAAGATAAATAAGTAGTTATTAGGAGCAGTGGTGATGAGTGATTGGTTATGGAGAACAATTTTGATGCGTGATTAGCCATTTGGGAATAATGTAATGTGCATTTTTTATGAGTATAATGCTGAATAGGTTATTGGGAGCAATGATGAGCAATTGGATGTTGGGAACAATTGGTATCAGTGATTAGTTGTTGAGAAACAATGGTGATCAGTGTTTTTTTTTTTTTTTTACCGTGGTGATTAGTGACTGGTTACTTGAAACACTGAATATGGTTTATGATTGGTCGTTATTAACCATGATGATGATGAGTGACGTCATTGTGAATCTTTTCAGAAGGACCAATTCAGAGGAAAAAAAAGTTAAACTTAAAGTATAAAGTAATTAAATTTAATGGATCACTATTAATTTAAAAGATCTGTATCTGTATATGTGTTTCTGTACAGACCATGAGTTGTCAGAGTATTGTTAGTGTGCACTGGAAGTGTGGGTGTAGTTATTTTTGCAGCCTCCACCCCGTCGTCAGCAGCAGCTCTGGTTTCACATGTCGAGACATGCTGTCAGTGTACAGCTGTTTAATGCTTCCAGGACAACACACACGCCGTCCATTCACTCTTTTACATCAGGATTGTAATTCGTCACAAATTACTCGGTAATTTGTACTCAACAATACCACATTTACTAAAACTGTAAACAAAACCATACATTATGATTTTTTCCCCAAATATTAACACAGCATTTCCTAAAGGTGTATTTCCTCTAGAGTTCGTGGAGGCCTTCCAGATTTACTCCAATTTATAACTTTTATAGTTTTTATGTTTATAGTACTTCCTTTTTTAATTTTTAATAGAATATGATTGTAACCTTTGAAAGAGTAATTGAGTGAATTTTTTTGTCCCTGTGCAGGGGCAATTAAAGGTCAGCTAAAGCCGCTGTGTTCATTGATAGCCCCGCTCCCCATTTGGCAGCCTGGCACGTCTGCCCCTGTGTGCCGGGCATGAGAGGGCATTCAGCACGTTCTTTACGGTCCTGAAAAACTCTATGGAAAATACAAGGCACCACTTCTACACACTTATACTCATCCATGTTCATCTGAGTTGTAGTATTAGTCTTGTGATTATTTGCATTGGTATTTATCAGAGTAAGCAGGGCTTTTAATACTGCTTCTGAGGATTTTGATACTGTGATCTGGCAACCCACGACTCTACAGAGTATGCAAGAGTCAGGGTATAATTTGTGCACATGCAAAAACAAAAAAAAGTAGTTTTTTTTTTACCCAGGAATGGGCCCAAATATAACGCCATACAGCAGTGGCAACAATTTATTCTGCACTGTGCTGGTTTAACTCGTGGAGAGAGATCGGTATGGATTATGGATCAACTTAGATTAGTTACACCAACAGAAGGAAGCATTTAATCAGAACAAACTCCACTTTGACGTCAGATACGTAGTGTTCCCCTGAAACAAACACATTACACTCCAAGGAGTCACATAACATGGGCACGGGTGTGGCAAATGCAGCCATAGGAGCACAACTGTAGTTTTGTTGTCCAGAGCACGCCACATCAGCAGGAAGTGAAAAACCTGTAACAGTAACATCATATTGATCAGAAGCTTAAAAAGGTTTTCACCAAGTGTCACATTCACATTATGACCCCAAACACAGGAGATATAGCATAAAAATATCACTTTCCCAAACTGAAAACAGTGTTCTTAAATATCTTCCTATCGTTTTCCAAAAAGTAATTGTTGGACGTATGCGTGTGGACGAAAGGCCAAAATACAAACCCAGGGAGCTTTGTCAAATTGTCATTTTTACTTTTAAACAAGTAGAAAGCTGATAAATAATAAGCATGGAGTAGCCCATTGAGCATCCTGCATACCTGATCGCCTGGACATGGACTCCACTTGTCCTGTGTCCCCTTGCTGCTGATTTGTCCCCTCCTCAAGGGTGTAGGCTGGGCGTAAGAATAGACTTGACGTCACTCTGTTGTTCAGGAAGAGAAAAGTTATTCCCTAAGAAAGACACCCAGTGTGATAAGGACACTCCACGGAGCAGTCTCTGTGGGAAACGTGTCGCGTGAGGGTCGTAGCTGCACCAGGCCAAGATAACAAGGATGTCTTGAATGTAAGAGCTTGTTGCGTTGTCTCCAAGAGTGGCAAAGCGACAGATTACTGTTTTTTTCTACACTTTTGGAACTAAATGTACCAATATGTATGAGAGCACCATCAAGCAGATCTTTCATACCTTAAGTATTTATCTTCTATATGTGAATGTATGCACTTCGGGTACATTCTGTTCAAAATACAGCTTGAAACATTCCCAAAAGTCTATTTATGCACCTTATATTACCTTTAAACATGTAGAGATGCACAATATGTTACAAAAGACCACTGTAAGGTACATTTTTCACCAGGTGGATTACCATGGATCATCCTAGTAACAAGGATGAGTACAGAATAGTGCCTATATTTTCGACAGTTCAATCCATACGTACTGTACACAAACCAGAGCCAAAACTATTGAGGAAAGAAGTGATTCCTTAGACTAATACTGTAGCATGGTGGTTTTACATTTACAACTTTTTTTTACACTCACTCACTCATCATCTATAGCGCTTAATCCTGTATTCAGGGTCACGGGGGGCCTGGAGCCTATCCCAGGAGACTTGGGGCACATGGCAGGGTACATCCTGGACAGGGTGCCAATCCATCGCAGGGCACAGACACACCACATACACTCACTCATTCACACACTATTGGCAATTTGGGAACGCCAATTAGCCTAACCTACATGTCTTTGGATTGTGGGAGGAAACCAGAGTACCCGGAGGAAACCCACCAAGCACAGGGAGAACATGCAAACTCCATGCACACAGAAACGGGAATCGAGCCTGGCCGGGGATCGAATCCGGACCCTGGAGGTGCAAGGCGACAGTGCTAACCACTACACCACTGTGCCGCCACTTTTTTTTTACAACAGGCAAAAAAAATGAAGAAAAACATATCTTGTATTATACGAACAGTTTGTTTCGACCAAGCAGCCTGACTGGACGAGAGGCATTCTATAAGTGGTGTTAACAGACCATAATAGCACTGGTTTGTTTAACTTCATGTATCACTCAGCGTCCTAGGTGTTCTACAGTCATTAATTATACTTACTGTGGGTCGCAGCATGGGTGAAAGTAGGCCTGTACGGTCCGCAGTACTGAGGAGGGAGCAGCTGAAGGCCAAAATCCACTTTACAACCTATTACAGAAGCACTCTCATCAGGAAAACCACCCCCCAAAAAAACCCAGATTGACTGCTTAATAATTACTTCTAAGTATTTCCGAAATGCACCAGAACCATCAATTTTCTTTTATTTATGGCTACAAAGCTAACAAGCTTGTAACACAAGGTTGAATCCCAAATCCCTCTCTAAACCCTGATCAAAAGCACTACTTGGTGTGAGGACCAAGGGATTGTGAAATCTACATAGTGCAGTAGTTTTCCATTTAACACTATTTGGGAACCTGTAAGTTAACAGAGCTGATATTTTAAAGAGGAATGAGTGGAAACATGAAGTAAATTTCATAAGTTTCTCAGGACTGTCCAACATCTTCATGGTTTATTCTCCTCACCTTTTGGCTACGTAGTACAGAAAGGACTTAAAAACTACTTTCACCCCTGTTAATTACACTAACTGCTGGGCGCCAGCTTCACCAGTCACGGTTAGTTAGTTCCACCAGGAATGGAAAGATTATGTGTTGGCAGAGCAAAATAGCTGGTTAAATAAAGAACACATCCTAATCTTTTCCCGTGGAACTGTTGTATAAAAGCGATATCACAAATGAGTTAATGCTGCTGTACTGAATATACTCAAATTAGGTCCTTGTGCTTAAGACCACATCATATCTCATATAAAAGTATTTACAAAGAATTGTAGGAAGTAATCATTCTACTAGTTATTACGGTCTCTGGTGACTGTACCTAGCTAGAGGTAGGTACACTCTTAGTTAGTTTCTAAACAAAAATGGTGTGGGAGTGATGACAGTTGGGAATAAGCCATTAATAAATCAGGGAAAACGCAAACAGTTGGTGACTCTTAAACCACATCACCTGACTCAATAAACTCTATATACTTTCTCCACTCATATCCACCTGTCTTGCTATATTAACCCATGTTCCATTCCACATCTGTATATAGCTTGTATAGAGTCCATACTGGTTCGTACTGGTTCCATACGGCGCCTCTTTTTCTGTTCCAGCACATGTTCCTGTGATTATATATCGATGTGACTTTGCCAGGGTTAGACTGGCATCCAACAGCATATTTTACATGCCACTGGTTTATTAATAAATTTGGCTTTCAGTGTTTCTCCTGTTACGCGTACATCGTTACTAATATACTTTTTCTTTTCCTCTTTTTTTTCTTCACAGCAAATCTGTGCAGTCGAAGGTCGACACCATTTTGGTGAGTTTTCCTGATTTTCACATGATGCTAAACTTTTAAAGCAAATAAAAGCATTAATCTATTCAATTCAGTTTTATTTATTCAGCAGCTTTTAACCATGGTCCTTGTCGTGAAGCAACTTTACAGAATCAGAAAGAAAATTAGGGAACATAATTTGAAAAAGATGCGGTAATATATATAAATCAAAATTATTGGAATGTCCCTAATGAGCAAGCCGAGGGGGAAGGTGGAAAGGAAAAACCCGCTGAGATGGCAATAGGAAGAAACCTTAAGAGAAACCAGAGTCAACAGGGGACCCATCCCCATTTGGGTGATAACAGATTGCAGGGATTGATCTGCAGGTACTGTGTGTTATGAGGCTGGAGGTACTTAAGTTAATATGGAGTAGGTACAAAAGTGTTCATAGGAATTTCAGTCCTGAACTTTGCAGTCCCAAGCCATCAGAGAACAGCTGACTGCATCAGCCAAGTACAAGACATCTTCATGGTCAAGTGGAACCATCCTCAGTCACCACATCAAGCAGACCATGTGACAAGATCTCCAACCAGAAACGGGGCACCAGAATGAACCAGACAGGTCCAGAAAGGCAGAGAGGATCTGGATCACTGGTGACTCGGAAGCACCATGTGTGGCTCAACAGAGAGAGAGAGAGGGAGAGAGAGAACAGTTGGGTCACAGTCACATGTATAAGGTGAATGTATATTTAGTCCAGAGTGCAATCGGGGACTCCGGCAGGACTAACTATGACAGCATAACTAAAAGTGAGAGCCAGAAGGAAACACAGACATCAGGGCTCCCTGGGAAGTAAAGCAGCCAGTCACTCCACCATCAACAAACCTGAGTGATCAGTGAGTGTGGGGAAGACAGCATCTAAACATGGGAAAATTGTCCTTTTAGGGCTAACACAGCTTTGCAGTTAACCTTTAAATATTTGAACATATAATGTTTATAACATATGCAAATTAAATGTGGTGAAAACCAGGTGAAAACTTGATAAATAGAAATAAAAACAACTCATAATTTACAGTAATTGCCTCTGTTCCGCCTTTATTCACTGTAACCAACTACTGGAGCATTAAGATGTTGTACAACTAACTAAAAGAAGAAGAGCAAGTCTACTGAAGAAAAAGGAGACAGAAATGTTTAACTTCCCATTTATTAGGAAACAAATGAAGTGAATGAGTCATGGCTCAAAACCTAAAACTCTCCATTGAGCCATTATACATACAGTACGTAGGTGCATTTATCAAGTCTGGGTTAGGGTGAGGAGATGGACATGTGCCGCTTTCTGCAGGAGGACAAAACCACCCGTCTGCCATCATATCACCGCTTTCCTTTTAACCTACCTTCTCCTCAACTTACATATCCAAGATAAACAACATCGTCTGCATCAATCCTGTGCTGTTTTAGCCAGAAAGAGTGTCAGAATAATCGTATGACTCGTGCTTGGACCAATCGATGGTCTGCACATTGGGTACTTTTGGTACCTTGCCAAGAAGGTTTAAACCAAATTGGGCCATTGTGCTTGATTATGGTGCCTCTCGTTTTTTAGAAATTTTACAGCACTGTCTGATAAAGAAGCTCCGTATCTGTGTGTGTATGTGTGTGTGTTCATCGTCACATCTTTGCCTACCATCTACTAAAATAGGCGGCATGTCTGGCTCCGAGACGTCTGCACCCAGGGGTGTTCTTTATTTATTTTTTTAACCCCCAATAAAGCCGTACGCAGCCAGTGAGAGATAAATTTAGGCTTTCAGGACTCAATGTAGAGACGAGCAGCAAAGACGAGATGAAACATCACATTAATTAGAATTACTGAGGTGAGAAGAAAGAGGAGCCGTGGACAGGTGAGCCGTATAGTCAGCAAACAGTTTAAGTTCACACCCTGTTACATTTGCATGAAATGTGATCCTGAACACTAGTCCTGCATCACCATCATGCAAATTCCAATCATACAAAATTTGTTCGCAGTGTGGTTTCTCATTCAAAGAAAATGCTTTTCAGATTTAAGGCCTTGATGGGGCGGAGTGAAGCACCATTGGAGGGTGTGTATGAAGTGTGTAAATAAACTGACAGGAGACGAAAACACAAACAAGCGCTCACTGTGGACCGTAAGTCCGATTTGGGATGGGTTTTTCCAGCCTCGTAAATACACTTGCGATGAGGGCACAGCCCAAACCGTTATTGTTTACAGGTTATTTGTACAAATAAGAAGTAAAAATAGACTAATGGACATTTTGACACATCATTCTTATCAACAGGATCACAGCAGGCTGAATGGAGATGCCGGTTTAAACCGGCTGCTAACTAGATGCATTCAGCGTCACGATGTTGGTGCAGTATCACTATAAATAAAGGATTCAGCACAACGCACTGGGATTCAGTATACGCAAACTAGATCAGTGACTCAAAGTGCATATTCACAGTACTGTGCGAAAGTCCTAACCCCCCTTATTTGTTTCCAAAGAGTTTTGTATTTTTTATGTAGTTTTGAGGAATAGTTCTCTAGGCCTCCTGAATGTCTCTCAATCACAGTCCAGTCCCTGAACTTGAGCAGTTTCAGACGAATGTTTTTTGTTTGTTAAGCCACACAGTGACCTATGAATCATTCAAGCATAAAAAGAATCTAACTTAAGGCATGAACCAGTGAGAAACAGGTGCAGATGATCAGGCCGGTGATTAGTATACTGGTGATGCTGAATGAGCTTTTTACTGAGGCTGTTCCTCAAACAACCAATTTTTTTATTATATCTTTAGGTAATTTGCAGCCTGTTACAGTAAAACATTTGTTTCCAGTTTCTTTAAGACTTTTGCACAGGACTGTACAGTATGTATTATTATAAACTGTTCATTAGAATCAATAGCAAAAGTTTTCTTTATTACACAACCTTCCATGAAGCTATTAAATCTCTTATTGCACACCAATACCCAGATTTTTACATTAGTTACACAAGTCCTATAAGTATTGGATTAGTTTATCAAATGGAAGTCTGTAATAGGGGTCAAATCTTATCCAAAAAGTGCTGGCGTGGGTGCAGGCTTTCATTCCATCCAGGTTGGGAGAAGCCATACGTGATAGTGGCTTTCTACTTAAAGCCAATAATGACTAAACAGAACATTTGGAATCACTTGTGGTTTCTGCTTGCATGAAAGCCTGCATCCACACTGGCCCTTTCTGGATAAGATTTGACCCCCCCTGTTCTAGAGAGTGTTATTTCCTATGAAACCAGATGTTTGTGTCACATCGTCACTTCGCGGCAATTGAGCAAGTTCAGAATCATAGTACAGTATGAAAAGCAGATTATTCTCTTGTTTCACAATCCAGGAAGTATTTGAGCAATTCTATGCAAAGGTCAAGATTACTGATGGGGGGGAACAGGAATAATTCTTAGGGTTCTTTCCAAACCATACTGATACACTAAAATTAGTCCGGTACTGATATCAAAATGCACAAAGATGCACAAAAATGCTAAAACTACAAAGAAAAAGAGAAAACCGAAACAAGAAAGAAAAAAGGAATAATTGCTCATTTAATAATTAATATTTTTTTCATAATGACTATTTTATATGTTTGACATTAATATTCACTATTTGAGCGTGTTCTTTATACAGTTTGAAGAAGACACAGCACCGTGGCCTTGCACCTCCAGGGTCGAGGGTTCAAATCCCGCCTTTGGTTCGGTGTATGTGGAGTTTGCATTTTCTCCCTGTGTTTGGTGGATTTCCTCTGGTTGATCTGGTTTCCTCCCACAGTCCTAGCAGGCTAATTGGCGTTTCCAAATTGTCCCTACTGTGTGGGTGTGCATGCTTGTGTCCTGTGATTGGACTGGCAACCCGTCCAGGATGTACCACACCTAGTATCTGAGTCCCCTGGGATAGGCTCCAGGCTTCCCGTGACAGGATAAGCACTATAGAGAATAGAGTGAGTGATTCAGACATGTCACATCAATGAAAACCAACAGGAAAACTTCACATCCGTAACGCCGTTTTATCTGAAATCATTTACTCCAAAAATGACAAGAATTTTAAAATCTACACTTTTTGTGTTTATGCGAGTCTCTTTCGTGGCACAAGTGTAAAAATCCATAGCTCTGGTAGAAAACCTGTACTCTCACATTATATTAAAAGCTAATTAATTCACTCATACTATGTTCATCCATGATCTGAAGGATTTTATTTTTTGTTTTATGGAAGAAAAAAGGATACGGGTCGCTCAGTGGTTAAGATGTTGGACGACTGACTGCAAGGTCACAACCTCAACACCAGCAAGCTGACAATATTGAGTACTTTAACCTTCAACTGCTCAGATGGATAATGAGATAAATGTATGTCTCTCTGGATAAGGGCATTTGCTATAACATTAATCAATTACCGTCCATAACGCGTGAACCGTTCATTTATTTTCTGAGGGACTGGCACTGATGCACCTGCTATAAGATGAAATGTGGCAACTAATTCCAGGTGACATCTGCATGGAAAATCACAGATGTTGCATGTATCCTGACTCAAATGATCGGAGGAGAGCTGAGTTTGGCAAATGATTCAGTAATTCTGTACCATTCTCAGTTGAGGATGGAGAAAAACACTCTCGTGAATGATCTGGAGGGAAAATAAAGGAAAAACAAATCATAAAAATCATGAATGTGGAATGAAATGATCTAATGTTTTAGAACGATGTGTTAGTATCTCCTGACCCAGAGGATCTGCTCTTCTACCGGTTTGATGCTGATGTTTTATTCTTCAGCACTCGATTAATAGCAGGTCTTTATTATACAGAGTTGTGCAGTGTGAGGGTGTGTCAGCATCTGCTCGGGCTGGATGTAGAGAAACGAGTCGAGAGAGACAGACTCTATGTGTGTGTGTGTGTGTGTGTGTGTGTGTGTGTGTGTGTGTGTGTGTGTGTGTGTGTGTGTGTGTGGGTGCGGGTGTGTGTGCACGCACTACCTTTTACTCAGACAGAATTTAAATCAGCTC